>PVIU01009372.1:0-11223 GCA_004026605.1 Ondatra zibethicus
CCCTTATCTGTCACCCTGCACAAAACTCAAGTCCAAATGGATTAAAGACCTCAACATAAATCTAACCACACTGAACCTGATAGAAGAAAAAGTGGGAAGTAGCCTGCAGCACGTGGGCACTGGTGACCAGTTCTTATGTAAAACCCCAAGGGCACAGACAATAAGAGCAACAATTAATAAATGGGACCTCCTGAAACTAGTTATAGTATTTTTACATGTTCAGTTGTGACAGTCTTGGGCCTAGAGTCTAGGCAGATCCGCAAATCCATTTCCCAGTCCCTTGCAATAACGCTGACTTACACTAGAGGGCGTCAGTGCACGTGTTTTTAACCAACCAAGACCAACCCCACTAGTCTAGAGTATTTTTGCATCACAGTTTAAGGGTGGAGGTTAGAAGTTTAAAAGACAGTTTGTAGAGGTCAGTTCCCACCTTCCTTCATATAGGAGCAAAGGATTTGAACTCTTATCACCAGACTTGATGGCAAAAGTGCCTCCCTACCAGCAAGGAGGTCTCACCAGCCCTGAAAATGGACTTTTCACGTTCGGCTTACCTGGATGCCTGCTCTCTTCACATCAGATGAACGAGCCTTTGAACAACCATCTTGGAGCCATAAGCAGGCTCAGAAGACAGGCAAAGGCTCTGAAATCTGAAGACCAGATTCCAGTTTTGCTTCTGAGTTTCCTGGCTGAGGAGTGGGGCAATTATAGACCTCACATTGCTCTAACAGGTACAGATCCAGCCCATCCCATGACTTCTAAGCACCTTCACCTTTCCTAAGTTGTCGCCCCCAAACTCAATCCAAAACTCTCCTCCCTGTCACTGCCCAGCCGCCCAGTCCCCGCAGTACTGAGCTCTGTTGGCAAGAAATGGAGAAATCCTCAGCAGTGGGACAAAGGGCAGTGGTTGGTGAAAGAGGATTCCTGGTGGTGGTTTATAATGAATATTGAGTGCTCGTCATTTAGTGGATGGCAGCAGTCCCGAAACAGCTTGTTCCTTGTAAATATCTCTCACATACAATAAAAGGCGGAGCTGCGGATGGCCTGGTCACAGGCTGCTCTGAAGGGAGGATGTGCTAAATGTGAAATCCATACCCATTCTCAAAGACGTAGCTTGAAGAAACAGACGCCGAATATTGTTTGAGTCCATCCCAGCTGCTGTCACAGAAGACCTCAAGCCTAGAAGCTCACAAACAAAACAAATCTGTTCCTTACGCACAGTTTTGGAAACTAGGAAGTTCGAGACTGAGGGAGCCCTGGGCGGACTCTGTGTCCAGTGAGACCCTGCTTTCTGGTTCATAGATGCTGCATCCTCAAGTGGTTAGGTAAGGAGACAACCACTCGTGGGTTTCCTTTAATAAGCACTAATCCTGCTCATAGGCATCCTATCTCCCCAGACCTCCCCTCCTGATACCGACCATCCCTATGTTGGTGATAAGGTGTGCTGGCTATTCTCAACTGTCAATGTGACTGAACCAGCAATCAACGAAAACTCAAGCTGCTGGGCATTCCTGTGAGGGACGTCCTTGATCAGGTTTGTCTGAAACAGGAAGACCCGTGCTAAACGTGGCCAGCACCTCCTGATGGCCAGCCAGATAAACAGACACAGAAGAAGGAAGCTTTTGTTTTCGGCCTGCTTGCCATCACTCTTGCTAGCTAGCAAGCCCATCCTTCCTGTGACGACTGCAGTCCTCTGCTGACCCTAGAGCCAGCTCTCCTGGGCCACAATGTAGACCGAAGACCAGCAGCTCTCCAGGAATCCCAGGCCCTTGGTGCCAGACTGGGACAGCTGAGACGCCCAGCCTCATGGACTGAACAACCACCAGATTCTCAGCCTCTCCAGTGTGGGACAGCTGTCGTTGAACTACCCGAATGACATGCTGTGAGCCAAATACATTCCCTTTTAATGTATATATTCAGCCTTTGGGTTCTTTTCCTTTAGAGAACCCTAATGTATCAGGCTTCATCATAGGGATAGGGGTATGTGTAAATATTAATACCTAGCAAAATTTTAATAATTTGCATTTGAATATGTACTGAGATGTTAAGTAAATATATTAAGATGAATGTGGCTCCTGAAAATTTCTAATGATTCATGTAACTCACATGTTTCAAATAGATGAACTAGTCTTGACTACACAGTTTGCAGATTTTCATCCTGGGGCTTAGCGTATAGCATGGCATGGGCAGGCTTTGGGTTCAGGACCAGCACAGAAAAAGCCCTTGTCACCCTGTGAGGTTCTGTGTCAGAGTGGAAAAGCAGTTCCACAAGGTCTGTATCCAGCAGCTCCACACAGTGAAGAGTGACCCTCAGAAACACCTGTCTGTGGGCTCCTACATGATGGTATGCACTTTTAGCACAATAAGAAATCATTAGGACGGCCTAAATGTCCAACAACCTAAACAAATTGATAAGTGATGGGCGATGGTATAAAAGGCCAAGGGGAGGGGATGCTCATTGGTGGAACACCCGTGTGGCATATTCAAGACCCTGGCTCCATATCTAGCGCGGAGGGGAGGTTGGGGGAAAACAGTACATCCATCCATGGAGTGTATGCCACCATTGTAAATACGGAGAACATTAAAAATCACCTGAGATACTTAGAAAGAGAATCAAAAGGAAAGACTACTCAGGCTCCTCCAAGAGGAAGTCTCATTCAGCAGGTCTGAGTTGAGACCTGTCAACCTCTGTTTTTTAAATAATATCCCCCAGGAGATTCCGATTTCCAGGCAAGCTTGAAAGATGCTAAACTAATAAGTGTATGTCACTACATGAGAAAAAATGACCAAGCCAGCAAGATAGCCTTCAGAATAACATGATACGATGCATGGTTGTTTGTGCACCGTTTGTAACCCTGCAAATGCGTAAGGGGAGGATGGAACCACACACACATTCACAGGGAAGGACCTGAGCCCACATGGTCCTGGTGGCTGCATCTGGGAAGGGGAAGAAGAAATGGACTCTGTTTTTGTGTACTCGGATGTTTGTTTATTTATTGGAGGAGGAGGAAAAGGAGAAGGAGGGACCCCTTGGGGTTTCAGGTTCCCAAGTATGTGGCGAGGATGTGTATGGGAGAGAGTGTCATTCAAAACCACAGCTATGCAGACCGGGGACACGCCCCTCATGGGGACTCAAGGTAGGGCTGCGCTCCTTCTGAGGTTCCCAGCCAAGCTCGGTCTCACCCTGCAGCTAGAGGCCCTTCACCCTCAGCTCCTTGGTGCTTAGCAGGGAGAGCCCAGACTTGAGAAGAGGGCTTTCCAAATCATCTTGGCCCATAGCAAAGCCAGAGTGATGAGGTCATCCAGCACAGCTGCGAACTATTTCAAGGAAACAGGTGGTGGCGGGAGCCTCTTCCAGGCTTGGAGTTTTGCTGGGAGAGAGGCCTCCTTCAAGGGCATCCTCCTTGGGAGGCCAGCCACAGAGGCCCAGGCTGCTGGGAAAAGGGAGTGCAGGGTCACAGGGTGTCCTCGGAAGCCTGTGGATGTTTTGTCCCTCCACAACCAAACCCTCAGCGCCGGCTATTTGTTCTTTCACCAGAACAGCTTTGAAACTGTCCTGCGGGAGCCACACCCTCAGACCAAGAAAACTGTTGTTTCTGGAGAGGACCAGGGGAGCCATGCCAGTGTGAAAGCTCTCAGGTCATTTTAAGCCAAGGTTGACACCTCCGGCTGACCTTGCAACTGAAGTCCCTGGACAAGTAGCATTCCTTGGAAGCTTGCTGGAAATGCAGAACTTCTGGACCCATAACCATACTCACTAGATAATCAGAGAACGTACCCCCAACAAGAGTCTCAGAAGGGTCCGTTGCTCTTTAGGATTTAGAAGCTCGGCTTCCATGGACATTGATTGGCTTAGCTGGTGAACAAAGATTCTCGGGGATCACAGAAGGGGTGCAAGGCAGATAAACATTGGCCTTCTCTGAGATACTTTGACCTTGTGGATGCAATATAGTCAGCACAATTTTCCTCTTGTACAGTTGGGATGGTCTTAGTTGGTGGTGCCTGCATGGTACTTAGTGGATCTGGGTGCCTATTTTGTCAGGATGGTCATTGTTTATAATCCTGAAACACACCTGGTTAGTTGGCCAGCCTGTATGAGCATGTTTCTTGTCCAGCTCAGTCCCCATTCTGCCAACATCAAATGTCTTTTCTCGCTGCCGCTGAGTTGAGGATCAGAAGGTTCATGGCTCTGTCAGCACTCTCTCTGATGCCAGGTTTGATTTTCCTGTTCGAACTGTGTGATTGCTCCATCTTTGAGAAAAGAAAAAATAAAGGCGATAAAAGGGTGTAAGTTCCGATAATTGCTGTAGAAGCTGCAAATGTGGAGTGGTTCTCTGCCAGCTGGAGAGATGAAGGCTTTAGACTTAGGGTTTGCCAAATCCCTGCCTCCCAGGCTTCTGCTGGCAGTTTAAATCTGCGCGGAGAATTGGAGGAGCTGTGTGGCCGCAGCCCTGCGTTGATTTGGGGACTGATAACGGTGAGTAGCAGAGGACAGTAAGCCGTTCCATTCCTTTAACGACAGTAAAGCCTCTTCCAACAAGGAGACTTAAAAAAATTCCCCAAGCAGGGCAGTGGTGGTACATGCCTTCTAACTCAACACTCAGAGGTAAAAGCAGATAGATGGGTCTTTGTAAGTCTGAGACCAGCCTGGTCTACATAGTAAGTTCCAAGACGGTCAGAACTACACGGAGAGGCCCCGTCTCAAAAAACCAAAGATCAAAGATTAAAACAACCCCCCCAAAACCCAAATAAATAAATAAACAAACAAAAGCCCTCATTACTTATTTAGCAAGCAGTGAAGCATTTTCTAAGTGCTAAGCATTTGTACAACCGTCCCATTAAATCATCAAAATTACTCTTTGATACTGATGCAACATATATTTTTAGGTGAGAGCAGGCTCAGAGATGTTTGGATCTGGGTATAAACAGATTTGGAGTCACAGAATGGGGATTAACCCAGAAGTGGTCCTGGGTCCAGTGTCTAATTGGGGGGTCATCCCATTATGTAACCTCTCTCCATTCCAGGACCTGGCATTGGTAGCCAAAGCTTTTTCTAGTTAAAGATTGGCTTACCTGTTCTTCCTTTGCTTTTTTCCCTACTAGTGATGAAGGAGACAGCATCTCTTCATTTTACTCTTTCAGCCCTTCCTTCTAAGATGGAGAACGTTAGTCCAGTAAGGACTCCAGTTTTACAGTTGTAAACTCTAGGTGTTTTAAAACTCATCTCCCTGACTCTCTTTTACCCAAGGAAACATTTATCAAAGATGTCAGGAAATGCACAGGAGAACAAAAAGGGGAGATGGTTTTTGTTTGGAAGGATGGGCTTATGAGGGAAGGAATCCCGGGTGTTGAGGGAGAAGAAAAATACTTCGTGTTTTTATGGATCAAAAAAGGAGGAACTTTGGGCCATGGCAGCAGTACAAGAAGGGCTCTTCTTAAGAAGATATTGATTTATTATTTTCTTTTTGCAGTGTTGGAGATTAAACCCTAGTCGAATGCTCTACCACTGAGCTACACCCCAAGTCTGCTCTGTTCTTTTTTGTTTATGATCACTAATCTGCAGCTTTCTTAAAATAAAAGCCATATGAGATTTTAAAGAACGAATTTGATTTTCTTATTAATCAATTTATTTCTTTTCGTCACATGGTCTGGAACTCAGGGTTTCACTTATAGTTGGCCAAGCATTCTACTATGGGCCTGGATCCTTAACTCTCATACTTGATTGTGAGTTTTAAATGATCTTTAAATAACAATATCCACAATATCTAATAACTTCTATTGCTACACACTGGGCATCATCCTAAACACTTGACATTTGTTAACTTGATGCTGTTTGTGTACCTCGCTGCCAGGATCTAAGTGACAACGAGTCCTTCTTTCTTCCCACGGCACCTAGCAATGTTCATATGCAAAATACACAAGAGCTCCGTAAATATTTACGAAACAAATCAGTCTTGCCCTGGAGGATACTAAGTTACAGACTTGGAAAACTTAGAAAATGATTTCAAGCTATACTATTGATTTCAAATCCAGTGAACGTATAGTTAGAGATGTATTGAGGGAGTTAAGAATGTCTCAAGGCCTGGGGTGGGGGAAAATGATCTAAAAGATTCTTCAGGGCGATGAGGTGGCTCGGTGTGTAAAGACACTTGATCAGAAGTCTGACAACTTGAGTTCTATCTCCAGGAACCAAGTGGTGGGAGGGAAGAACCAATTTCTGCCAATGACCCTCTGGCCACCACAAGTGCATGCTATAGTAAGCCAAAATCAATGTAATGTTCCAAATTGTAAGATTCTCCAACACTGGCATCTTGGCAGCAAAATTTCCCACTTGGAAAAGCAGTGAATGGGGGCCATGCCCTTCAGAGGGATTTTTTTCAGTCTTCCCTTCCTCTTAACTTTCAAGACCAGCTTTTTCCAATAATTTTTACTACTTATCTGTGTGTATGTTCCCAAGGAGGTCAAGGGCTGTGGGAGCTCCTAGAGTTCAGGTTGCAGGCAGTTGTGAGCTGCCTGATATGGATGCTGGCCATGAAACACAAGTCCGCTAAGAACAGTGCCCTCGCTTAACTACCAAGTCGTCTCTCCAGTCTAAGCCAGAACTTGGAAGTTGCCCGAAATAGTTACTCTTTCCTATGTCAGTATGTTCCATGAATTGATGAATCCATAAACGCTTGTGAATGGAAGCACGTTGCATAAAGGTGCAGCTAACTCCTGTTGGACTGATGTGCACAGTGACCCTGCAAAGGAAGATGGAGACAGTGAAATGCTACTGAATGGTATCCAGTAGGTGCAGGCTTGAGGCGGGCTACAGGCAAAGACACAGACTCTCCCACGACCTTACCAGCTAAGACGTTCTAATGTGTTTTGTTGTTGTTGTTGAGTCTCACTATGTTGCTCTGGCTGATTTGGAACTTGCTATGTAGATCACACTGACCTCAAACTCACAGATATTCACCTGCATCTGCCTCCCTAGTGCTGGGGTTAAAGGTGTGCACCACCACACATGGTTCTAATTCTTTAAACCAGCTCAGGTTACACTGCTTTATTGGTGGTCATTAGCTCCATGCAGCTATTCATATTTCAGTACAACTTAAAACTCAGTATTTCAAGTCACAATTAGTCTGAAAGCTCATGTCTTTATTGACTATTTTATTGACTGTCTCAAATTAAAAAAAAAACTATTTTGCTAGCTGTGGTGGTATGTGTCTGTATAATTCCAAGACTTGGGAGGTGGAGACAGAAGGATTAGGACTTCAAAGCCATCACTTGAATAGTGAGTTCAAGGTCAGCCTAAGCTATGTGATAGTCTATCTCACAATAGCATACATACACACAAAGATGAAAAGACAATATTTGCATTTTAATAGATCATTCTCTTAGACAGCACAGATCTAACAAGTAAATCATTTCTCTGGACTGATGAGGTAGGAGCATGAGGCCTAAATGAGTTATATTTAGCTTCCTTTTATAGGTCTACCTAAGTCCCTTCACGTAGAGAAGCATACGTGTTGTAGAATTCTCCTCTGTGTGCTATGAATGTGTTTTATTACCATTGGTTAATAAAGAAGCTAGTTTGGCCTATGGCAGGGCAGAATATAGGTAGGCAGGAAAACTAAACTGAATGCAAGGAGAAAGAAGGTGGAGTCAGGCAGATGTCATGTAGCCGCCCAAGAAGCAAGATGTGAGGTAACAAACCACGAGCCCTGTGGTAAAATATAAAATAATAGAAATGGGTTAATTTAAGATGTAAGAGCTAGGTTGGAATACGCCTGAGTAGCTGGCGAAACAGTGTTGTAATTAGTATAATTTTATGTGATGATTTGGGTCAGGGTGGCTGGGAAACAAAGCACAGTCTCTGCTTGCATAGGTTTAGGTCCTTCATTTTAGGATGGAATGAGTGCTTCCCTCAGAGCACTTTCTGCACTCCCAGAATGTACGCTGTACAATAATAATAGGTTTGCTCTCCCAAAGCAGCAGACATTTGTTCTCTATTTCCAAGATTGTTTACCCCAAAGGAGATCTGACCACCATGAAGCAATTATTTCTCACTTCCCCATCTCCCAATAATCAGCTCTCTGCAATGTCCTTACAGATTTGCCTATTATAGATATTGTATAGAAATGGAATTATATGCTATGTGGCCTTTGGCTTCTGACTTCTTTCACCTTGCATAACATTTGTAGCTGAAAAATACTCCATCACACTGGGTGTTTGCAATGTTCTTTCTGAGCAATTGATGAGCTTCTTGGCTTTGTACTTTTCAGCCATGATCTATAACAATATTATGATATTCTTGAACAAATTTTTATGCAGATGTATGTTTTCAGTTTTCTTTTCTTATTTAATTTTTTTCTTTTTTTGACAGAGTCCAAATGTAGTTCTGGCTGGCCTGGAACTTGCTAGGCAGGCTGGCCTCAAACTCAGAGGTCCAACTGCCTCTGTCTCCAAAGTAGTGGGATTCACCACCATGCCAAGCCAGTCTCCTTGATTATTTAAGTGGAATTACTGTATTGTGCTGCAAATTTTAACTTAGTTTTTTTTAAGAAACATTGTTCTGTAGATCAGGTATTTAATCTCACTTCACCTTGTGTTCATACAATAAGGCTATCATTTTTCTCTTTACTTAACAACATCCAACATAGAGGAACTACTCGTTTACAGTTGGGGTTGAATGGATGTGACCTTTAAGTCAATATCCACTCGTCCAGGAACTGGAGGGTACCCTGTTGAAATTTAGGATAAGTATGTGGTTAGCATTTTATTAACCTGTTGGAAATTTTAGTCTCATTCATGCTTACAGAGTGCCTGCCATGTTCTGATAGTAAGCTAGGCAGTGGGGCTGTGCAGCAATGCAATTCAGTGGAAGAATACTTGTAACAGATGGATAGAACACTGTTACTGTGTGCCTGAGAGACTTGGTGAAGGCCTCACACTGGAAGGGATATTTCAGTTCACTCTTGAGTGCTAAGTGCCATTCAGGAAAGAAGAAATATAAAAGCCACGCAAAGCGTTTTTCCTAGATGAGACAGGGTATAGAACTATGCGTAAGTGACCTCGCCCACAAGACAACTAGACTCCATGGTCTTTATTCTTTCCTTGTATTTGTGGGCTGAAGTTCGCTCACAGCAGCCAGAAGCGAGCAATTTGACACGTCATCTTGGATCAGCCTCCAACTCTGGCAGAAACAAGTGTCTCTCCTTTGAAGTGAGCATATGAGCAGTTAAATTGGACTTCTGTTTTGGCAAAGGACACAGTCATGAAAAGTGATTGGCCTGGAGTCACAAGCATGTATATGTGTAAGAGTGTGTGTGTGTGCACACACATGTGTGTATGTGTCTCCGAGGCTTGAAGAGGGTGCCCCTGATAGGACTTTCTTCACCTTGCCTCTGTCCTGTTTTACTCCATTTTCCACCCAAGTGAGGCTCAACCCATGTCCAGTCTGCTTTTCCAATATAAAGGTTCATTAATATAAGCGACAGAAAATGGAGATAATTTTCTCCCACGGACTGTGGTTCTTAACTTTGATCTGGGATAGATGCAATCACTGTTTAGCGTAGGTCCAGCTTGATCCCAACTGGAATCTTTTAAGCACTTTTCTACCAGCCACACTTCTTAAGGGTACTGTGAGCCTAAAAGCACAGAAGGAGAGAAAAGCTTGTAGAAAAATGGTTGCATATGGTGTGTTGTTTACTTGTTCATTAATATAAACGGCAGAACATGGAGCTGCTTTTATCCACTGCCTATCTGGGTGGCAGAGCATTTGTAAGAGTGGCATGTGGATTTACACCGCTTGCTTTTATTTTTTAGGAAGATCCAGAAGAGGTAGGTTGAGAGGGTTAAAGAGCTACGAGGAAAGAGATACATGATGGGAACAGTTATGGTCCCCTCTTCTCCCCAGAGATTAGGGCCCTGCTACTGTCTTTCCGATGAAATTGTGGCCTCTTCAGAACATCTGTGTTCTATCCCTGAGGCTCACGCACACATAAATGTCTTTATGGCAGACTTTTCCTGAATTTCTGGATTATAAAAGTGTGTATAAAGTTCTTGGAATAATGCCTGCCAAATAATATGCACCTTGTTAGTTTTAGGGTAATTATTATGTTATGAATCAGCCTCATCTCTCCAACTAGGTATTAAGTTCTTTGTCGGTGACCTCAACCCATCTTTATCCTTTCTTGGACAGTACCTAGCACAGAGTTCTTAATACATTGATGGTATTTGGCTCTCCCACAAATCGCTTCCCTTTTGTTAGCTCTGGCAGATAGGGACCAGATTGTGTGTGGCGTTCAATTTGAGTTCACAAACGCTGTTTGGCACCTACAGTTTACAGACGTCTGTCCTAAGCCCTACGCCCTACAGTAAAAAGTACAGAAAAATAAATGTAAAGTCAAAGTGGCTTGCATGAGAGACTCCAGGGAAGCACCTTTCCCAGCATGGTGGAGGTTCACAACCACCCGCACTCAGGGACAGTAGCTGGATTCCATAATGATTTCAAGTTCCCGCCACTCCTGCGACACTGTTCCTACCCCAGCTGCTTGCTCGGCCAACCCCACCGGGTGCAGAGGGGAGCGGGTTTCAGAGTCCTGCTGGCCGCAGGTGAGGTGGGGGACCAAGGCCAGGGCAGCAAAGCCCCAGGAGTGACCCCGCCCATCCCACTCATGCTGTCCAATCAGAGCGCGGCTCTCGCACACGCTACGACCAATCAGGAGCGGCGGGAGCTGCGCCCAGAGCCGGCGGGCGCCCTGCGAGCCCAGAGTCGCGAGCGAGCAGTGGTGGCGCGGCGACCCGGAGGCAGCTCTGCTAGAGCGGCGGCGGGACGGAGGCTGGGCTGGGGAGCTGGTGGTGGCGCGGATCTCAGCGCCCACGCCGGGACCCTGCTCACCCCGACACTGGTGAGTACAACCCGCGGCAGGGAGCGACCTAGGCGCCGCAGGTGGACGGAGGGGGGCGCCGGCCTCGAGGTCCTAGCGCCGTGCGTCTCCGAGCACCGCGTACGGAGCCAACGCCGAACGCCACCGTGCCACCAGCCTCAGGGGGCCGATCAGGAGGGACGAACGAAGGGAAGCGGCCTCCACGGGGTGTTCGTGGGGAGACTCTCGTGACCCCAATACTCACCCCAGCACTTCTTGCCAGCCAATGCCTTCCCCTGAGATCCAAGTCGGCCAGGGCAGCTTCGCTGTCCTGAGTGGGGAGGCGACAACAGGTGTCCTTGGAGACAGTACC
>PVIU01009372.1:11323-76766 GCA_004026605.1 Ondatra zibethicus
GTGTGTGTGTGTGTGTGTGTGTGTTCCCACACAGACTCTGTTGAAAGGAGCTGCCTGAGGGCTGTAAGTGAATCATTAACTCTGGTTCTGTGCAGCTACTGCGGCTGCTTGCCTTCCACTCGGTCTCCTCCAGGCTTTCTGCGCCTATTTTGCTCTCCTTATTTATAAAGTGATGACACTGATTGCACTCGTTGTTTGAAAGGTTGTACGAGCCAGGATCTGAAAAAATATCAAGCATAGCACCAAGCATTCGATAGACACTGGCTCTTACTATTTATTGTGAAGTGGATGGTTGTTTTAAGAGTAAATCAGACCTGTCCAAACAGGCCCAAGAGTCATTTGGAGCATTTAGCAGCTTTCTACTCTCCGAGGAGAAAAATGTCAATGTTACTGATGGTCTTGTTTAAAGGTAATAAATATATCCTACGAGAAAGGATGGCAGAGGTAGATGAATTTGAATTAGTAATCAACACTTTGTAACCCTGTGAATATTTTTCAGAAAGAATATCATGGTACTTTGTTGGATTCTCTGTCTCTCCCTATTTGTATGGTTGGTCAGAGTAATGGAGGAATTATTTTTAGCACTTTGTGATTTTTATTCTTTTTAAAGGTGAGAGAGAAAAGCAGAAACACAAAGGAAATTCTCAACCTTATGACAGAATGCCAACAGCTGACAGAAAACCGAAATTTGTGTTTCTGACTTTATGCAACTGATGGGATGTCTGACTCAGGTGCTCTAGTTCAGACCTTTGCCGTCGGATCCTCGCCCCTTTGCTGTTTAATCTGAGACACAAATAGACACTTGACTACACGCTTATTTGTGTTACTAAACCTAAGATATCACGTGTATCACTTGTTGGACTTGTGAGCCTTCTCCTGCCTCCTCCTCTGGAACAAACCCTAAAGACCTCTGTGTTCTCAGTGGCCATCTGCTTATCTCGGCATCCCACCCCACCCCTGCAGCCTGGACCTGGGAGGGGAAAGGTCAGACAGACTAGCCGTTTTCCTGAGGTTCCCAGTGCCTTGTCTACCTTAGGATGAATACACCATCAAGGAAAAGTGTGTCTTCTCAGGCCCAGGGTATATTTCTAGCTGCAAATCGTGCAAGTGTGAGATTAGTGTGGATTTCAGCTGTTGCCGTGGCCTTTTCCTTCCCGGCAGAGCTTGCAGCTGGGGAGGGACAGAGGCATGTGGCACAGGGCAGATTGTTTCATTCAAAGCCAGACTCCCACCTGGTGAGAGCCCTGGCTTTAACTGTGGCTGGGAAACTTGACCACCCTGCTTTGGTTCTCTGAGCCAGTCTCCTCACGAGTGATAATGATTTTGTTAACTAGTGAAGAGACGGTATGATAAAATAATAATAATAATAATGCTGTTAGACACCCATAACACAGCTCCCAAGACAGAGTTACAGGTCTGTGGCCTCTGTAGAAGGTTCTAAAAGTGAGGGTGACCCTTTAGAGATAAAGGCCAGGTTGAGAGTTCACCGCTTGAGCTCAGGATAGAATGAGCAGCCGAAGTCATTGACAGCAAGGTAGAAGGGAGGGAGGAGAGAAGCCACTGTAAGCAGGGTGGAAAGATGACAAGTATTGCCGCAGTCAGCTTGGGCTAAATGACAAGTCACCCCAAATCCCGTTGCTCTATGGTTGCTCAGACTCCTTGCTCATTGATGCTGTGCCTCCAGGCGGATCCTCACGTGTTTTCATTTAGAGTTCCACATAACTTAAAAACAAACCAGCCTTGCCCAAAGACAGTACTGACTTTATTTATGACAAGGGGAAAAACGTAGGATGGCACAACCTGACCACATTTAAAGTTTGCTAGGATGTGAGCGGTGGCTGGGCTGTCCCTTCAGCTCCATGCTGTTGGCCAAGGTCAGTGACATGGTCAACCATGATGTCAGAGACAATATAAGCTTCCTGCAGATGGGGAGACATGGCTGTGGAGTTTGGAAGCGGTGGAAGAAAACAAGGTCGGGGAAGTTACCGAAGGTAGATAATAAAGGATTTGGGGTTGTAGACCAGGCACTTGGGACTTTATCTTATAGGCAGAACACAACCACTGAAGGCATGTGTGTGTGTGTGTGTGTGCAAACGTGTGTGTGTGCACCCGTTTGTGCACCTAGAAGCCAAAGGAGGATTTGGGGTATCGGTCTACTCTCTCTTGCTCGTTCTCTTGAGACAGGGTCTCTCATTGCACCTGGAGCTAGGCTGGTGGTCAGCAGGCGCCTACAATTCCCCAGTCTCTGCTCCCCACACCACTGAGGATTACAGGTTGATGAGTCTTTTTGTGGGTGCTGGACATTTGAACTCAGCTCCTCACGCTTGTGGAGCAAGCACTAGTACCTCATGGTCCGTCTCCTCAGCTCCTAATGGAGGGCTTTAAGTTGGGGTTTAACAAGGTCAGATTTTTTTTTCAGGCCAAACACAAATTTCCAGTAGCATTGTGGAGAGAAGTTTGAAATCGATGAGATTAAAAGCAAGAGATGGTGAGGTCCTGAGCTCACCCAACAGCCTCAAATCCCCTTCATATGTCTTGAAATAACAGGTCTAGAAAATTCTTTATCTGATATTTGAGGAGCTTGTCTTTTTCATGAGTCTTTCTACAATGTTCATGCTCATCTATGTTGACATTATCTTCTAATATCATCTAAAAACTGGTTCTCAAACTTTAAGGGCATCAACACCACTTGGAAGACTCCAGTCAACAGCTTGCTGGCTCCAGCCCCAGCTCCACCTCAGAGTTTCTGAGTCAGTCAGTCCAGGGTCAGGCCTGAGGCTTTTGTACCTAGTGTTCTGAAGATGCTGATGCTGCTGGCTCAGAGGTCTCGCATTGAAAACTGCTAAAGGCAGAAATTAAGATGTAGTTGAGAGAAAGACCTGAAAGGGAGGGCCTATGAAAAGTTTTAGCATTCTTGTTCTGCTGTAGGCTGCTCCAGGCCATGAGCATCAGGGTGTGTAGGAGTCCTTGAGCCTCCAGTTCTTATTAACTGCTTACTTGCTTGCTTGATTTTTTTTTTAACAGAGCCTTATTATGTAGCCCTGGTTTGCCTGGAACTCTCGGAGGATATCCTGCCTCAACCTCTTAAGTATCAAGGGTGCAGGTGTGTACTACCCTGCCCAGCTAGGTTTATATTAAATGTCACATGCAATTCTCCTAGTGAGAAAATGCAAAGCAGCTCAGCTTGGAGATTCTAGAAGCATACAAGGGTTGCTTTGTCCCACCCCTTTGTAATTCTGCCCAGCCTCTCCATCCTGCCATTGAGCACACACCCTTTCATCCGGCTCCAGACCTCTCTTCCTGGCCTGTCCACATATTCCAATCTTAGTCCCTCACACTCTTTTGTCATTCCAGTCTAACTTCTCCACTGGGTGGACTTTTGGCTGAATTTTACGATAGTTAGACCAAGAAATTGCTTGTCTCATTTGAGGTCACCTTCATGACTAAACATCTGTATGGTGTGGTCATTGCAAATTGCAGCCCATCTCTACCCCAAGATAAATAATCCTCTGAGAATCCAAGAACAACCAACCCCAAACTCTTTGGCTTATTGTAATAGGAGGAACAAGTCCCAGCAATTCCCTCAACGCTGACTCATCACTCTTGCAATGACAGAGTGTTTGAAAAATGGTTGTTAAAGAGAAAACATGTTGGTTTGTACAGGAAATGAAACAAGAGTTTCTTTTCTTTCTTTTTCTCAATTTCAGACATAACAAAAGGGTGACCTCTATCTAGGAGCCAGATAGCTATTGTGTGCCCACCCTAATGTTGTTTGATTTTTTTTGTTTGTTTTTATTCTTTTGTCTTTGGGGGCCTGCCACCCAACTCCCAACTAAACACATGCAGAATTATTCTTTCTTATGAATTCTTGGCCTTAGCTTGGCTTGTTTCTATCCAGTTTATCTTAATATAAATTATCCCTTCTACCTTTTGCCTCTGGGTTTTTATCTTTCTGTCTGTAAACCTTACTTTACTTCTTACTCAGGGCTTGCTGAATAACTGGGTGGCTAGTCCCTGGAGTCCTCCTCTCCTTTTTTTTTTTCATTTCCCCTCCCACATTCTTCTCCTATTTATTCTCTGCCTGCCAGCCCCACCTATCCCTCTCCTGCCTAGCAATTGGCCATTCAGATCATTATTAGCCCAATCAGGTGTTTTAGACAGGCAAAGTAACACAGCTTCACAGAGTTAAACAAATGCAACATAAAAGAATGCAACACATCTTTGCATCATTAAACAAATGTTCCACAGCATAAACAAATGTAACACATCCTCAACTAATATTCCACAACACTCTAGTATGCAGCATGTGAACACATGAAATCATTTTGGGCCCAAAGTTCTGAGTACTGACTAGCAGCCTAGATGTGTTGCAAGGTGAGGAGCATAAAATATCTCGATGGGATATGCGTAGAGAATTTTAGAAGCAGTGTATATTGTTTATATAAAATAAGAAATATAGTGAGCCAAAACTAAAACATAGAGTGGCACTTGAAAAGACCTGAGATTTGATAGATTACCACATTTAGCAGGTATGTGTTTGGTCAGAAGATGATGCTCAATGATTTGGATGTTTGTGATGGTCCAGTATAGCCTTTGGAAGGTGGCTCACATGATGATATTGACCATCCTTCTGGGTACAAAACACTAAGGGAAGTTGTGGGGAATCTGTGTCATCCGACAGCCTCTGTGCTAGGAGAGAAGGGGCATAATATTTGCATAAATTAATACCAGTTAATGGTAAGACCACCAACAGTCAGTGGGCAAATAACTAAGAGGGTACCTGCTAGGAATTCAGAGCCCTGGCTGTGTAGGTCTGTGAAGGAGAAGGTGCCCCGGGAGGGATGTAGAAGTAAGATTTCATGAGGCAAAAGCACTGGTTTCATAGGTAATGAACCTCTGTGAACTGGGGTTCAGCCTCGGTGACTCATGTCAGACTCCCTGACAAGACGCTTCGTCTGGGATGAGAGAGTCCACAGAAAGCAGAGAGGCTGGAGCTGATGGCTTCTCTTCCTTGCTTAGTTGCCCTCTGCCCATCTAATATAAATGCTCATGCACATAAAAATTTGCATAACCTCCTAACCAATGAATCTTATTCATTAGTGGATGAATAGCGCAGAACTCTGATGTGACCTTCTTAATATGCTCGTTTTATTAATAGGAAAGCACTTGGGAGCTAAGGCTGTCAAACCTCTTTATAAATAAAGCCTAACCCTACCATACATGCTGTCATCTGGCAGACTATCAGCCACTCTCTACTTCTGAAATGACTTAAAGGTCAAATGGGAGGTTCAAAGTCATTCAGGAATCCCTTGGCACTTCCATGTCAACTGACTCCCACCTCTCCTGACATTCGCTGGTGCCCAACTTAAGTTGCTTCCCAGATCACCACAAGGACTGTGACACTAAGGACTTTGGGCCTTGCCATCTACTGAGGATTTCTCCAGCTAGTGTAATACACCACAGAGGTCTTCAACTGTTAATGTCTAAAACTCCTCATTAGTTTTAAATTTAGATAATTGCACCCTTTTCTTTCAGGCTTCACCATGGCTTTTATTGAAAGAAAGTGCCATTTTTGTGCTTTGCGTCTGTGCAGATATACTGTCTGAATAAAATGGCATTGAATTCTACCAATGTCAGCCAGGGTCTGGTGACAGGTCACCAAATGTCAACAGGTTTTGGGTCTGTCAGTTTCATTCAATCTGCTTGTCCTTGGGAGTGAGATACCAAGCCATTACCAACTTGATACAGCCCTCTATTGCCTGCCTTTTGAAGATATGGAATTGCTCTTGCTGCTGCTCCTCCCTGACGTGGGATGTCCTTCTGTACGCTCTGAATATGTGTTGCTTTTATTGGTTGATGAATAAAGCTTCTTTGAGGCATAATATAGGTAGGCAAGAAAACCAAACTGAATACAGGGAGAAAGAAGGCAAAGTCGAGAGAGACACCAGCAGCTGCTGGAGGAATAAGATGCCAGAACATTACTGGTAAGCCACAGGGCACGCGGTGATACACAGATTATTAGGAATGGGTTAATTTAGCTAGCCAGTAAGAAGCCTGAGCCATTGACTAAACAGTTTGTAATTAATATTAAGCCTCAGAGTGGTTATTCGGGAATTGGCATGTGGGAGAGGATGCCAGTCACAACTCCCTCTCCTCCTCCTCCTTCCTCCTCTTCTTCCTCCTCCTTCTCTTCTTGATGTGTCTCTGTGTGTAAATGTGGGTACATGTATGCCATAGCATGAGTGTGAGGGTCAGAGGACAGCCTCAGGTGCCAGTCCTCACCTTCCACTTTTTTTGATACTGGGTCTCTTAGTTGCTTTGCTCCGGCATATGCCAGACCAGATACCCTTCAAGGTTTCAAGGATTTGCCACCTACCCCACCCCAATCTCCCCATGCTGAGATTATAATAGACACTTGTGCTATTTTTGTTTTTGTTTTTTTGGGTTTTTTGTTTGTTTGTTTGTTTGTTTGCTTTTTTGAGACAGGGTTTCTCTGTAGCTTTGGTGCCTGTCCTAGAACTAGCTCTTGCAGATCAGCCTGGCCTCGAACTCACAGAGATCCACCTGCCTCTGCCTCCCGAGTGCTGGGATTAAAGGCATGCACCACCACCGCCCAGCTAGACACTTGTACTTTGCATCAGGCCTTTACATGGGTTCTGGGGACTTGAACTCGGGTCTTCATGCTTGCATGACAGCTACTGTTATCCACTGAGTCATTTCCCCAGGCCTATAACTGCTTAAAGAAAAAAGTGAGATGCTTTATTTAAGAACAGATTTGATTTCATAGTTTAAGAACTGAGTCTGTCTGTCTGTCTTTCTTGATTGGCACTTTGGAAGGGGAGACCTATAATGCTTTGATTAAGTGGATGGGCTGAGGCTAGCCAGACCATGGGTTAGGTGGTGCACAATTTACATAGTAACTGTTTTTATGAACCCAGAGCTGTCAGAACAGTAGCTCACTTTCTTATCTCTCCACTCTTGCCAAACATAAAATACTCATTTTTTCCTCGGGTCTGCATTTCCCTATTCACATGATAAACAGCTGAAGAGTGCGGAAAATTTACATTGTTATTGAAATGATCAAAATCCCTGCCAATAACTCTCACTCATTGAGTTTTTCTATGTGCCGGGCCCTCGGCACTGCCGTGTTTTATCTTTTATTTTCACTGCCCCTGGAGTCAGTGCGTGTCTCGTTCTGCAGCTGAGACAGGGTCTGAGGTTAGAGGGGAGCTAGGCTTTGAATCCACCTCCTCTAATCCCTTAGGTTTGGAAGCTGTACACTTAATCACCACTGTGGTGTCTGGGAACAAAAGGGAAAGCCCTCCACAGCATCGGTGGACTGGATGTCCACTGCCAGCACACCCACAGAGAGCCCTGTGGGAGAAAGCCGCCCTTATTTTCGCAGTGCGGTTAGTCGAAGCACAGTTCTCTCTCTCCTTTTTCCTCTCTCCACTGCCCTGGAATGTTTCTGTTACAAACTAACCTTTAGAAAAGAGGCTATTTGAGAAAGGGGCAATCTATTTTCCTATTTCCGCTTACCTGAATGCTTCTGTTACAAACTAACCTTTATAAAAGACTCCGGTTGAGAAGGGGGTAATCTGGACAGCACGTCTGACAGCCACTCACTCATCAGTCTCTTTGGCCCAAGTGGGCAGGGCTGGCTGTAGCAGCTTGCCAGCCCCATCATAGTGTTTAGGGACTCCCCTATCAGTGCCCCCCATCACACTCAGGGCCCTAGCGTTCACATGTTTTTGCCGTTGGTGGGTTTTAAGTTCTTCATGCCTGAGCAGGCTTTAGAGATACAGTTCCAAAGAATCAGAGTCATTTAATGTCACTTTAGCCTCTAATCTGGGTGGCTTGGGTGGTCACACCAGTGGCCACAGGACCAGGGGCTTTGATCTTCTGTTATTTGGTTGCATTTTCTCCTGTGCACCCGTCAAGCCTAGGTCCTTTGCAAAGGGTGGGTCCTGGCTATAAGAAAGCCAGGTAAGAGTGTTGGTGAGTTTATTACATATGCGTTTGTAGTTTCTACTTACAGGAAGAACATTTATAGCGGGGGCAAGGGAGGGTATGTTGCATGGTTGGAATATGGTGAGATGGGTAAAAGCTTCTAGATGAACTGTTCAGGTTTGCAATTTCCCAATAAGTTATTTAACCTCTGTGTGCCTCATTTTTCTTACCTCTGTAAAGGGGATAATTATAGAACTTCCTAGAGTTATGAGGATTACATGAGTTATTTAATTTAGAGTCATAAAGCACTTTGAGATTAATATTTGGGAGATAAGAAGGACTCATTGACTAGCACAGAAAATAAAGTGGAAGGTGACTGCTTCTGGGTGTTGGCTGGACAGTGCCATGACAGGCATGGCTCACACAGTTGTACCTGTTGTAAATGTCTCCTGGTGAGTCGCAGGCATGAGCCGTCTTAACAAATACACTGAGGTGCTGGCCACGGTAAAGAACCCCAGGAGGCATCCTCGTAAACTACCCCTTCAGGAAAGGAACATAAGAGACACAGTATAAGAGAAAAAGAGAAGCCAAGGTTGGATAATTGGAAAGAGCGTTGGTCCCCCCTCCATGAACTCACTCATATGTGCATATGTGTGCCCACCCAAGTGGGCATGTGTAGAGACCAGAAATGAACACCGGAATTACTTTACCTCATTCTTTAAACTATTTTTATTAATTCTTTGAGAACTTTATACAATTTATTTTGAACGTATCCACCCCCTTTCCCTTTCCCCATCTCCACCCTCCCGTCCCTTTCCACCCAACTGTAAGGACTCTTCCTCTTCCTCCTTCTTGCCCCCATGGAGTCTAGTCCTTGCTGTCTAACTAGTCTCACTACCTCATTTTGTGAGGTGGAGTCTTTCTTTGAATCTGGAGCTTGCTATCTTAGGTAGAGTAGCTGGCCAGAGACCCTCAGGGTCGCGCTGTCTCTGCCCCTCAGCACTGGGGTTACAAGTGTGTGCTGCTTTGCCCTTAGTTTTTCACATGGGCATTGGGGATACAGATTCACATCTGTATACTCGTTCAACAGGTACTTTGGCCACAAAGCCATCTCTTCAGGTCTCTATTGCCTTCATCCTGGATGGGAACCCTTCTGGGGGCTGCAGAAGTTTTCAGGAGAGCAAGTCATTGGGCACGTTTGGATGTTAAATTTGACAGGCTGTTAGACATAGACATGAACTGGTCATTGAACGGAAGCCGTTGAGAATTTGAAGCTGGAAGATGGGTACATGATGGTCTCAGGCTTCTTGATGGGACCTGTGGTGGTTTGATTGAGAACACACCCCCCAGGCTCATAGCTTCGAATGCTTAGTCACCAGGAAGTGGAACTGTCTGGGAAGTATTAGGAAGTGTGCCGTGTTGGAGGAGGTGTGGACTTGTTGGAGAAGGTGTGTCACTGGGAACAGGTATTGCGGTTTCAGAAGTCCACACAAGTCTCAGTCTTTCCCTCTCTGCCTGCTGGCTGTGGATCAGGATGCAGCTCTCAACTACTTCTTCAACACCGTGCTTGCCTGCCTGCCATGCCTCCTGCTGTGAGGAGAATGGCCTAACCTTCTGAAACTATAAACAAGCCCCCAGTTAAATGGCCTCTTCTATAAGGTGCTGTGGTCGTGGTGTCTCTTCAGAGCACTGGAACAGTAACTAGGACAGGGACCGAATGCTGGGAAAAAGTGAAAGGAGTCACGGAGGGAATGCTGGGCGTGAACCAGGGTCATTTGAGTTCTGGCTTTTAGAAATGCCAGTCTGGCTCCAATCTCTAGTTTGCTTTCCTTCCCCTTTCCAGTGTAAGAAATGGACTTCTTGGGGGTTGACATTTTATTGGGTTGTTTGTATCATTTGCGGTGTCTGGTGAGGGTTTCATCCATGGACCTAAAAATCAATAAACTAGCATCAGCTACGATCTGATCTCTCAGCAGCCATGTGTCCTTGGGGACCTCAGTCTCCAGGCTCCAGACCGAGTTCCCATCCCTGTCAGCTGGTAACTGGTGGTAGCAGCCTTTGTGAGTGCCGCACTAATGCTCTGAAGTGGTCCCTCCAGCTGTCACCGTGAGCACTCATGTCGTGCCGTCACATTAGAGGAAGGAACAGCGGCAGTTCACGCGCATCCTTAAAGCCCTTTCGATTCTCCTCGGTCTGAGAATCTCCGTTCTACTCACTGCTACCCTTTTCCTCCTCCCCGCCCCCCTTCTTAAATTAAACATAAAGGCAGAGGGCAAGGAGATAGTGCAATAAATTTCACACATTTGCCAGTTGCTTAGGTTTCTCTGTAATTGAAACACTTCATCTAGAGATCAAGTCTGGCCTGTGTTGTGGCAATTGCTACATGAATCACAGGTGCAGAGGCATTCAGAGAAAATACAGGCATTTAAAGGAGTGTGTGGGGGGGTCATTTCTGTCTATGACACTACTAACCTTGTGCTTGCTCTCCTTGCTACTCTGGGCTAAGAAGGAAGATCCTCCTTGTTTTCTCACAGACAAGCTTATCTTCTCTTGTAAATTCAGATGTTGTAGTTGTTTGAAAGCACTTAATTTTGATCTGTAAATATTATTCTGAATCTAGTTTTTAAGTCTTAGTCTTTTTTTTTACTATTTATTTTGTGTGTTCATGTATGTGTTCACATGCTCAATGTGTGAAGGCACTTGTGTGTGCGGGTGCACATAGACAAGTGCATGTGAACACCTTGGGAATCCTCCTCAATCACCCCTTACCTTATAGTCTCTTATTTGAGCCCAGAGATTACCAATTTGGCTAGTCTAGCTAGCTTGTTCCTCACTGCCCCTGCCCGACCCCCAGTCTTCTAACTCTGCCTCCTCTGTTGGGGTTGCAGGTGTTCTACTGTGTCTCTCTGGCACTCACACGGGCACTGGGGATCTGAACTGTAGTCCTCGTTCTTGCACAGCGAGCTCGTTACCCGCGGAGCCATATCTCCAGCATCTGAGATGTTTTCTCTCTGCAGATGCTGGAAATGCATGCAAGCTCTCTTGTCTTGCCCCTCCTTCTCTAAGTAGTATGTCTGCTGTGTTTGCATTTATGGTTTCTATGCTTTGAATTTGTGGTTTTTCTGTTTTGCAAGAGTTACTGTCAGTGAGCTGTCTACCCAAAGAAATACTACTATTAGCGGTGGCGGGACCAAGAACATGCCACGGCATGGTTTGTTTCTAAATCGATACCGGAGCGTTTTGAGAAACGGCTTCCAGATGGCTGTGGGTGGTGTGAGGACTGGAAGAAGAAAACATTAGAAATATCAAAGTAGGAAATTTAATAGGAAAGACCTTCCAGGGCTGAAACTTTTTCTTTCTGGTCTTCCAGTTTGAGGAAGTAAAAAGAATAGGCATGAATGGTGGGAAATTTCCACCAACTTGAGGGAAAAAACAATAGACTAAATAATTCTTAGCCACTAAGGTGCTAGCACAGGGAGGCACAAGGTCAGAGGATCCTGTCTCATTTGTCTGTGGTGACAGGCTGTCCTGCCCCCACAGGGAACGCCTCCCTTGAACAATACTCCTGTCTCCGGGAAGTTGAAATGCATGCAAACAGTTATATAAATATAAATCACATCACTTTGGAACAGTGGTTCTCAACCTTCCTAATGCTGTGACCTTATAATACAGTTCCTTATGTTGTGGTGACTTCCCCAACCATAAGGTTATTTTTATTGCTACTTTGTAACTATAATTTTTCTACTGTTATGGAAAGCACAAATATTTACATTATTATTTGTGCTTTCCAATAATAGCTTTAGGCAAGCCCCATAAAAGGGTCATTTAACCCTCAAAGGGGTCGTGGCCCACAGGTTGAAAACAGGTGCTTTGTAAGTATGCCATGGGTGTGCTTGTAGACATTTCCCAGATTATCTTTAGCAGGAATATATTCTTTTTATAATAAAAATAGGCAGAAATTCAAAAATGAATGTGAAAGAGGAAATAAGCTTGACATGTAGGAATAGGTGAGCTGTATCCATTTAAAAGTAGTCAGTCGCTCACATTTTATGATGAGAATTCTCTTGTCCCATAGTTGGGACACATATCACATTCACTCCCTGTACATAACAGCTTCCAAAAAGGAAGGGATGTTGGTGAATTTCACATATCAAAAACCCAGAGCCTGTTTTACTGAAGCCTGGCCAGCCCCTGTTGACATGACCAGGGTGTCTGAGTTCATCTATCCCGGCAGTTGGAGACACCCACACACCTCTGCCTTCAGCCGACATGTGGACTTGGGATGTCTCATGTGTGAGTGATCTAGTACACAGCCTGGTGTACAAGGATAAGGTCACAATCAGGCCAGGGCCCCTCTGCAGCTGCAGCTTTGAGGCTCCCTGCAGTGGTCTTTTTTTTTTTTTTTTTTTTTTTTAATGTGTGGCTGTCTTGTTTTGGTCTTTTGGTTGTCTGCCTGGGTCAGGATTCTCAGAAAAGAGAAGCAGATCCCCCTCTACATTGCTGAAAATGGAAGGAATCATCAGCTCGGGGTCAGTGTGGAAACCACTGTGTCTCTGCTACTCTGGAATGATTCCGTCTGGTTTGACTTGAACTGGACAGATTGTTCTGGGGCTGAGTCTTTTCAGGGAATCAGAGGTCCCAAGGGTATTCTCATTTGCAGGTTGGGCAGGCTGTCCATAAAGCACCTTAAAGTGGAAATGATGTCGCATGCATGTGTGCTTTTTCCTGAATCAAGAGATTCAGCTCACCCTCTCGTGTGAGAAAAGAGCAAGAACTGGTTCCAGGGGGGGCTTCAGGTCCTGCGTCTTGCCTGTGGCCCACCCTGGAGAAGTCTTCCTGATGCAGTCCATAGGAACGTAGCTGCGTGTGAAACCCGTCAGTGCACCAACAGAAGGCCATACTATGGACAGGTGCAAAGGGTTGGTTTCTTCAGAACCAGTAAGATAGACACCCCAAACTAACACCTCTGCGGTGCTCCACTCAGCCTCCTTCTGGCTCTCTCTCCTCCCTTGTGCCTGAGCCTGGTAGAACTTCCTTGTCTCTGTGTTACCGAATGATTGACACTAGTAGAGTAAACATATGTATCTCTTTTGCCCGGGTTTCCTCTGGGCTCCTGCTTCTCCACTTCTTCAGGATGGTGACAAAGCAAAGTCCCCCGGCTGCTTATCATCTCCAACCATAATTAGTAACCTTCCCCAGATCCCAAACTTATTTCCTATTTCTCCAAATATTATTCACTCTGCATTTCCCAATCCAAAACTCTTGCTTCTCGTGGCCCTTCAGTATCTTTTAGCGGTACTTATCAGTATTCTTCTAGCTCTAGACTGACTGGCTCAACAGACCCTGGGAACAGCCCAGTCACACAGCCCCATCAAACTCATTCATCCACCACTGAGCTCATTATATCCCTCTCTCCCTCAGTCACCCTTCTTCCTGAAGTCCTTGTCTTGGCAAACAATACAACTTGGTCCCTTCACAGGGTCTTTTTCATCTATCTACTATATAATGACTTCTTCCATCTAAATGAGCCCTAACAGACTTCATCCCTGTGCCTTGATGCTATACCCGGTAAAAACATTCCCCTCCTCAATCTTGCTAGTCTCATCACCGTTTTTCTTGCTTATCTTTGCCCCTCCTCATTGCTTCCAGAGTGATCTTTCTGAAACATAAATTAAGCTGTGTTATTTCACCTCACTTGTTTAATTGGCATCCGTTGCTTTCATTTCAGGACCCGGCCCCTGGGCTCCACCTGCAGCATATGATCTTATTCTTGGTCTTTCCAACCTCTCCTCGTTCTGCATTCCTCCTAGCTCCTCATTTTTTCCAAACCGAATTATCTGTAGGTCAGAAGACAGCAGGCTTTCATTCACTAGGCTTTTTATAAGCATTTGGCATTTCAATGCTGTTGTTTTGAGGGGGATCTTACCAAAGAACTTTTGGAATTTGAATTTCCAAGCCATGTACAAAGTAGACATCCTGAAGCCGTCTGTGTATCCACCACTCTTGCCATTTACCCCATCCCTTATATTAGCTCTGAGTGGAAAAACCTTTGTGAACTCTAACCTCACCTTTGAAGCACAGCCATCCCTCATCTCATGGCTTGTCTGTATCTCCATATCCTGCTCTCTCTCTCTCTCTCTCCAGCTTTTATGATCAGCATGTCCACGTATGGAATTAGACGAGACAAGGTCCATGTGTGGACATAAGAATTAGGGATTCCTGTTGCATATATATTGGGGTGGTAAACAGTAGTTTTACATGTTGTCATGACTGTGTGAACCAGGCTGGGTAAAATGGTATATTTTAAGCCGGGCGGTGATGGTGCCCATCTTTAATCCCAGCACTCAGGAGGCAAAGGCAAGCAGGTCTCTGTGAGTTCGAGGCCAGCCTGGTCTACAAAGCAAGTTCCAGAACAGGCTCCAAAGCTACAGAGAAACCCTGTCTCGAAAAACAAAACAAAGAAACAAAACCAAAAAAAGGTACATTGTATTCTCATGGTTTGTTCTTATAGAGACCCGGCTGCCATCCAAGAAAGTCCTTTTCTCTCACCTGTGTCCCCTGATCCCAGCCAATTTCCACTTCTCTTTCATACCTGTGGCTTTTCCCCCTATTTGTTCTTAGCTGGTCTCAGATGAAACTGTGTCACCTTCTGCATGGCCATGGTACGGCTGAATTCTGATGTAGCCCTAATCATATTATGCCATGTCTGTCCATCTGCCTATCTCTTTGAAGAGGATAGATTTTAGTCATCTCTAGTCACAGAATTTCACTAGATGTGCCAAGTAACAGGGATATCAAATGAGTGCTTATTCAGTGTTTGGGGAGGTGAAGGAACGAATGGGTGGTGTTCTGTGACAGAAGTCTAATACCCTGAAAAGGCCCCAGAAGCACAGATAACCAAAGGCCCCAGGGCACCTGCTGGGTCATCCCCAGCCTCCTGTGTCTGTGAGATTGTATACTAACTACTAACATGGGCTCTTATCTACATTACGCTTCCTATATAGGCTACCTCTTAGGCACCTTGGAAGCCCTCAGCTTCACCTTTCTCCAGGCTGCCGTGGTGGCCGGGTCTACTGGGGTAAGCCATTCTGCTGTCCAGGATTGATGCTGGGGTCTCCCAACTACTTCTGGATTCAATTGAAGTACCACACTGAGGCCGTGGACTCTTATGTTCCCCATATGTTGCCACAGGAGCCAAAAGTGCACGCTATACATGGGGACGTTGAGCCACCACGATATAGTGAACTCTGACCCAAAGGGAACAAAACCAGGCAGCAGCTGCCAGATATACCCTGCCTCCAAGCACCACTTTGTCCAGTGCAAAGTCCCTACTACCCTCTGAGACCACCAGGCAGCAAGCTGTGATTCCTTTGAAGCCAGGACCAACTCAGTCCCACCACATCTGGTGTCTCCCTGCCTCTTGGCTCTTGATCCTTTGTGGGGACTTCTCTGGGGTGGCCATCAAGCCCTGGAGCTCCAGCCTAACACACTTCTCAAACTTGCCACTCTTCGCTGAGAGCCCCCGGCCAGGGAAGGGAGAAGAAGCGAGAACAGGACAGTAATCCAGGCCTCCATATCGAAGATCCTACAGATCTTAGACTTCAGCCATGAGTTTCCTGTTCACCCTTGGCTGTGCAGCCATGAGGGGCCCTGGTCACTCTCATTTCAGGGAACTGGCATGTGGACTTACTAGTAGAAAAAGGCAGATCAAATTTGGAGCCTGTGAACTGGTGGTTGTTCATACTAATGTCGGTCCCAGAACTTCCTACTTAAAAAAATCTTTTTGATTAAAAAAATCAAATATATATAACTTTATAGGCCAATAATCCAATGGAATATTACGTAGCCACAGAGCAGATAATTATGGCTTTGTGATGAATTGGTTTATGTCTTAGCTTATCCATCTACTTGTGTGAACTTGTGAAATTTGGCCCATCCAAGCCTCTGTTTCTTTAACTAGAAAATAAATGTCAGTAATTGTCCTTTACCTCACAGAGTTCATGTGAAGACTGCATTATAATACAAAGCATGCAGTACCATCAATACTTGAAACTCATAGCTTTAGTTGCCACTTTCCTTTTATTTATTTTTTTAAGCTTTATTTATTTATTATGTATACGGTATTCTGCCTGCATGTGTCCCTGCAGGCCAGAAGAGGGCACCAGATCTCACTACAGGTGGTTGTGAGCCGCCATGTGGTTGCTGGGAATTGAACTCAGAACCTCTGGAAGGGCAGTCAGTGTGCTCTTAACCTCTGAGCCATCTCTCCAGCCCCTTATTTTTTAAGTATAATTTGTGAATGATTGTATTAACTCTGTGCCTGTGAAATACAACTTTACGATGAGATTTTGGAGTCATTCAAAACCTTATTGGGGTTTCAACAGGAATATTCTTGATCTGGAAATTTTTTCCTAGGGAAAGAAAATCACAGGCCTGGTTTTAATCTTGCATTAAGAGTAGATTTGTGAGTGGGTGGGGGGGACACAGAATTATATGCGGGCAGTATTGGCCTACTAGGTTTTCAAAGCCTATTTCCCTTTTTAGAGTGTTTTCATAGTCTTTATAAAAAGGTTGATATCAACCTTAAATAACACATTTTGAGGGGTGGGGCAGAAGGGTTTTTGAGTTTTGCTCTGGTTGAGAGAAGATCCCAGGAAGTAGCCTCTTGGTCCTCAGGCAGTTTCCAGTTTCTTCCTGCCAGTGGATGGAGAACTGCTTCCTCTTTGGAAATATGTAATCGGGATCAACAGTGTATCCTGGTGATTCCATCTCTTTTATAGAACTATATTGAGAGGCCGGCAAGATGGCTCAGCCTGTAAAGGTGCTTGCCACCAGGCCTGATGGCCTGAGCTTGATCCCTGGCTCCCTCATGGTGGAAGGAGAGTACTGTCCTCGAATCTCCAGATGTGCACTACGGCACAATAAATCAATGAACACATAAATAAATTTCTTTTTAAAGAGCCTTTAAAACGTAGCTATTTTTAATCAAGCTTCCAGCTCAGGTCTTCTGCTCTCCCACAGTTCTGGCTGCTTTCCTTCAGTGTGACCTGAAGGAAAGGCAAGGCCACCTCCTTCCTCACGGAGTGGACATTCCAGCCAACCTCTCCAGTCACTAGTGATCATCTAGCCCCATTTTGTTTTTCTGTGATGCTCACTGGAAAAGTCTACATGTTCTGAAAAATTCTCTCTTGCCTCCATGACCTCTTGAAGGATTCTGGGCTTTTTTTTTCTGGATTCTCAGATCTGTCACTCCAGGCCCCCTTTTCCTTTCTGAGTCTCCCCTGTCCCATGAGCGGAGCTGCTCCTAAGGTCAGGCAGCGCCTAGCTCTGTACTTCCTATAAGTGATAGCCTGCTCCTTCTGCTTCACACACAGTCTGTCCTGGATGACTGTAAAATCTCCCTCCTCCCCACTTTTTCCACATTTTCTATAATCACTCTACTTTTGAACCCTTGAATCTCAGCATATGCCAGATAAAACTCATGTCCCACCTCCATCTCTAATTAACTACACTCAGTACTGAACCACCCCTGGCTTCCTTAAGATATATTCTGGGTTTTCTCTCTCCTCTATTCAGCTCCTAATGGCATTAGCAGTCCCCTCATCACCAAGCTTAATTGCTCTTCCTTATCACTGTTTCTTTTATTCTGTTGAGTGAAGAATGACCCAAGGATTCCTCTTGGCTCTAAGCGCTTCCTCTGCTTTTATCTCCTTGATGGGTCAAGAGTTTTCTCCTAACAATCAGCAGGCCCCTGCTTTTTCGAACATGCGGAGGTTTGTGTGGGAAGGGGTATGTGCTAGGCAGGGTTTTCTTGGCCACCCATCTCCAAGATAGCTTTCAGATAAAGGGTCTGGTTTTCCTGTTGTGATGTGGATGTCACTGCCCACGGTGGCACAACAAGGGGTGACGTGCTGGTGATGCATTTGGTGGTTCTGAAGGCAGATGTCAGGGAGAGCAGTATGGGGGTTTACACCAACCTAGGCAGAAGCTCTTTTTCTAAAAAGAAAGGAGAGGATGGGGAAATAGGTTTTCAATTTGTTCTGTACCCGAGAGAGAGAAATTCTGTGTTTTTCAAGACAAGGCTCTCTTGGGCTCTGTAGATCTGGACAAGCTTGAGATGTGTTGCTTGGAGCTGTTGTCTTCTAGCGCTTGTTTATCTTGGTCTAGAGAATGTGGGAGGGTGCATCTAAATTGCAAAATCCATATTTTGGCAGAAGTACAGTTCAATTAGGATAACACCACTTTGGATACGATTAGCGTGCTGCTTAGAGATTCAAGAGACTTGCGGTCACATTGATGCTCTCTATTGACTGAAGTGGGCGAGAGGAACGCAGCAACTGTGGCACACCTGGGATGATCTATGGCAAATTGTCCCCTCAGCTGCACAGGCTGTGTACTTCACACTGTATGGTCACTGCACACATAGGTGGCCATGGGGCTAGGGCCTCAAAATTGTCCAGTGTGATGACCTGAGGCAGTTAGACAGATAGAGCATATTGAGGGACATGAGAAGGGAAAGAAGCTCCTGACCCCGAGATCTAGTTTGTCTATTATGCTGACAGAGGGCCAGAAACCTTCAACACCACCTGTGCATCCAAAATTGCCTACAAAGATAGTGTGCTTTTTCCAAAGTCCTCTCAAACAAGAAAGTTAAAAACAGCAGCTATGATTACTTAGAATCAAAAATGTTTGTAATCTTGAGTATTACCACATCAACACTCCTCACATCCATAAATGTGCAAACATCATACTCAAAAAACACCTTACACTTCCATTTACAGAAGTTACCCCTTAAGAAAAATAAAGTTATGCATTTTAAACTTTTAAACCTTATCTTACATTTTAAACTCTGCTTATCATTAAGCCTTTTTATAAATTATATCCTTCGGAACCTGTAATTTAGAAAGCTATAAGAGCATGCATTAACTGTTATGAAGACATTTAAGATTGACTCTCTTGTTAGGTGTGGCGGCACATGCCTTCAGTCCCAGAATTCAAGAGGCAGAGGCAGGTGGAACTATGTTAGTTCAAGGACTGCCTAGTCCACATAGAGAGTTCCAAAACTACATAATAAAATCTTGTTTTTAAAAGCAAAAAGAACAAAAATACGGGAGGGAGGGAGAAGGAAGGAAGGCTGGAGAGAGGGAGGGAAGGAAGGATGGAAGGAAGACTGACCACCTTAAGACCCAACACTCAAGTCTTGGGGTGGTGTATTCCTCTCCTGTTTGTTTCTCTTTGGCCTGGAATTTAGTCAGGAATCTGGTTTACCTGAGTGGAGGTCCCTGAGGGACAAGGGAATTCCAAGTGCGGCTGGTGCTTGTAGCCTTGTGTCTCCCTGGGCGGCTGCTGACAGCTCTGCTTCTCATCCAACACTCATTTCCAGAGCCCCAGATCATGCTGGCCAGCTGTTTCCTGTATGAGGCTGAAACTTTAACCATGACTTCCTTTCACCCCAGATTTCTAAGGTCTCCCCTTTTCTTCCTCTTTCACTTCCTGAAATGCCATTGCCACAAGAGTCAGGTCATTGGGTTTACATTACACTCTCTCTCTTGACCAAGCTAACTCCAGCTCACCCTTGGTTAATGGAAACATGGACGATGACGGATGCCATCAGCTGAGCACTTGTTCTTTACTGAAGGTCTTAGATGCTGCAGCATCTATCTTCATCTCACAGGAGCCTTTGGGAAGAGATTCCTATCACTGTCAGCGGAAGCAGGCTTAGAGGTCCTAGGAGACATTCCCTGATGCAGCCAACAATGAGGAACTTGGCTGGCTAGGCTAAAGGGCCTGTGCTCTGAGCTACCGTTCATTGTGAACCTTCTCCTGAGACATAGGTCAAATAGAGTCTTCCACGATCATTCCTGTATTCCCAGCTCCCAAGACCTGTGGTCATCCTCCATAGCACCCTACATCATCATCATCATGCTCAAAGCTTCTCAAAGGTGGTAGAGAGGGCTATATACTTTGCTTTTCTGAGATTCTGTAGTATATTAAAAACTCAAATTCTAAGACAAGATTAGAAAAATCCCATTTCTGTGACTTTTCATTTCTCCAAACTAGCCTTGAATATTTATTAGCCTAGAACCTATAATGTTAACATAATTTTGTTAGGCACACAGTAACTATAGGAGTTTCAAAGATACTTATTTAACTCCCACTGCAGAATAGTCTGGTATTGGGACATGCATTTAAGGTTGTAGAGAGAATCTGACGGCTGTCCTTTTACTGTGATATTAGATGACCTTCCAGAAATGAGGACATTGGATAGTTGGCATTTCTAGAGTCTGCATTATTTATTTCTTTATCTTCAGCATCTACCATAGTGTCAAGAGTTTACCAAGGCTCATTATCCATGATGGTTAACTTTGTGAATTGCCTCTGAGGTCAAAGGGCTTAGGGTTGAAATCCCTACACTACCTGAACTTGAGTAAGCCATCTGACCTCTCTGGTCTCCACCCTGTCATCTCTCAAATGCTGACGTTAGCAGCGTCTTCTTTCAAGGTTGATGAGAAGAACACAGGTAGTGATGGATGGCAGAAGTGGGCCTGACTGGTGCTTGGGTCAGACTTGAGGAATGGGAGCATTAGCATCATTATCAATAAAGCTTCCCTTCCCTGGGCCTCTCTGCCTCTGGCAGCTGTAGAGAAGAATTCATGGCCCCAGGAAGATTCAACAGCACCTAAATTCTTGCCAGAGACAAAGCCCGTCAAGAAAAAGAATGTGTAGACTTTGGCTTTTTATAGAAAGCAGCCCACCGGAACCCTTCCACATTAACTGATTTAATAACTACTCCAAATTTTGAAATTACCTGTGTTTTCAGGATGTCCCTGCTCTTGTTATGACTTGCCTGGCATCTGCTCATCTCCCAGTGGCAGCCACCACTGAGGTTACTTCCTCCTGTGTTTACTGAATTCTTTGGCAGCACGTACCTGTGTTTTAGTCAAGGAATTTCTTTGAGAAAAGCTCTATTTTAAATTAAAGACTTGTTCGCCAGGTATAGAGTGTCTGAGGCCTTTTGGCGCCTGGCCACCCTTTTGTTGAACGACAGAACACCAAGGCAACCCACAACTAGGGCATCCTCAGTGTTTCAGGTCTGGAATCTGCGTCCTGTGCCTTGGGTGCAATCCAGAGCACAACATCCCAACCGCCCTGGGCATGTAAAAGCACTTTGCTTTTGCCACAGCCTCCCTCTAGATGACCCGATCTTCTATGTATAGTGGTGACTTCTGGATTTGGTTCTTCAACTCTGAGCTCTAAGCACCTAGTAGACACCTCTCTTGAATATGTAACAAACGCCTGTAACATATGTAAGTGTATCACATTTTAAAAGAAATGCTTCCCTGGATATGGCGAGGCACACCCAAACTCCCAGCACTTGGGTGACCCAGATAGGAAGATGGGGTAATTCTAGGAGATAGTTTCTTCATAAAAACAGAAAAAAAGAGAAGGAGGCAAAGGAAGGGAAGGTATGGAGGGAAGGAGACAAGCTCATTTCACTAACAAATCTTGACTTTTCTTCCAACTCCAGTCAATGACTCTATCACACGCGCAGTCCTCAAGCAGAGTCCCAGGAGTGCGTGGCATGCTGCCACCAGTGAGTCTACTTTTCCTACCTGTTCATTCTCCCGTCATCCCACTTCGACCTGCGCCAAAAGGCTCTTCAGCATCCCTCATTGGTAGGAAGAACCCTTGGCAGGAGTTGATCATTTCAGCTCCAGGAAACCATGTACTGTTTGCTGGCACCATGTCTCCGAAGCAGCAAGCTAATGTTCCCATGAGCTCAAAAAACAAGGCGGGAGAAAGAGAAATTTAACCTCCTGTACAGAGAATATCCTTGTAATGTGTTCCAAATGCTGCATGCATAACTCTGTGTATTTTGTTTTGACTTTTCTTTGATTTACTACATCCTGTGGCTGCAACAATGGCTGATTTTAGTTGTGGTTCTTTACCTTATCTCTACTGGGATATTACTAAAGAGAGGTTATATATATACAGGGATATTACTAAAGGGAGGTTATGGCTTCAAGTTTCTGAACTCCAGACTGACTCCATTTCCCATTTCTTTAAGACCTTTGTAATTTTTTTTTCTTTTACTATCTGAAAACCAGAAGTTTTGGCCAATTTACATAATCTTGTTCTGAAGACACAACCAGTCACTCAGAGATGTAAAGAGCCTCTGCTTGCAATTCCACAGTTCTGTGGCCCCACCTCCGCATAGCTGAGTGGGTCTCTGCTCAGCTGAGCTCACGGGTATAAATCAGAGGCAACTGGTTGTGTGCTCACTGGAATTCGGGCTCCTGTGGCAGAATTCAGTTCTGTGGCTGTCTAATTGTAGCCCTGACTAAAGGCTCGTTAGCTAGGAGAGGCTCACTTGCATAATCTCCACTTCCTAAGGTCCACTGAATAGTAAACATAATTATATCCATCAAATCCATTTTGCCAGGTAGTGACCACAGGAGAAACAGAACCATGGGACTAATGACAGGGTGCGGAGGTCCTGGGATCATCTCAACACTCTGGTCTCCACCATTTATTTCTCCATCCTTTAAAAATCAGTTAGCATCACAGTCACCTACCTGTGTATGCCAGAAAATCTAGTTATAATAGCATAAAGAAAAACAAATATTTTTCCACATAACAATAAATAGGCGAGTGGTTATGGATACTGGTGCAGAGGCTTGGTGACATTAGAGCCAATAGTTCTGATCCTTCTAGCCGCTCCTTCATATGCTCACCTTACCCCCAGCAACCATTGCCATTTTCCCAAAAGGAGCAGTCAAATGGGAAGGATTATAGTTACCTGACTACATCTGTCTTCTTCCCTGGGAGAATAAGACAAAGATAAGAGAATGCCTCCCAGAACTATGTAACTCACCGTCTTTCCATCGTCAGAACTTGGTGAGGTGTCTACCCTAAGATCCAAGGAAGCTTATATAGTACAGAGTGCAGAGCTTAAAGACTTGTCCTGTCCTAATTCTGCTGTGACCTTGAACTCACCTATGATGTCTCTGAGCCAGTTCCTTTGGATATCAACTGAAAGAAATACCTGTTTTAGTTATCTCAGGGTTACTGTACAAATATTGAGATCTAAACATAGGCCCATTGATAGATACACAAAGGCCTTGGGGTTTGATCCTCAACAAAAGGAAACCTCCAAACAGCCTTAAGAAATTGAAGTAACCCATGAAGATATTTATATTATGGAACTTTATGTTAATTGTAGTTTAGGATAACTCTGAAATCAGAATGTATTTCGTTGACTCTCAGAAAGCTGCACACACACACACACTCATGTGTGTGTGTGTGTGTATTTAAAGTATCTTCATTTCTTGCTGGACAATGGTGGTGCAAACCTTTAATCCTTGGGAGGGAGAGACAGGTGAATCTCTGTGAGTTCAAGGCCAGCCTGGTCTATAGAGTGAATTTCAGGATAGCTAGGGCTACACAGAAAAACCCTGTCTCGAAAAATAAAAAAAAAAGGTTTTTTTATTTCTCAAATTAGTTACATTTAACAAACTGTGACATCTTAACTTCATTAAAATTTAGCAGTAGTATTTTGTTAGGCTTCTTGGAAAGACTTTTAGAGTTCTACACAAGAAAGATGGCCACCAGAAGGGACCCAGAAGCTTCCTATAGACATCCATAGTGATGGCCACAGCACTAAAACATAGCTGACCCCAAATTATCCACACCATCCACCTACCTTCACACAACAAAGGCCCATTTTTTTATTTTTGTTTTTAGAAAATGAAGTCAGTTAAACCAAGGAGAACTTGCCAAGGCTGAGTAAACTATCACCTGAGACTAGAAAACTTTATTAGGCCATGTAGTTCTGTGACAATGCCGGTCAGTGTGTCTGTCATTTGAAGTCACTGACTCAGGAACAAAGCGGAGACCTGAGGCAATGCCTAACCTGATTTTCAAGCCAAGTGTGACTTTGACCTTTGACTCTGGGTGTGGGGCCATAGTATTGTTGGATAGCGCAGTCACAAAGATTATTTCTAAGGAAAAAAATCATATAGTCAGGAAATTTGAAATTATGGCTTGAGGAGAAAACATTGCCTCATCTCTGGAGGGACTTACCGTATCCCTGCCTGAGACCCTTCTTTACTTCTCCTGACTTATAAAAGTTCAGGAAAACTTCAAATTAATTTCCAGGTATAAGGTGTATTTTTACAGATAGGAGGTATTGTCAAATTATCTTTAGATAATTGGAGCCAGTCTCTGATTTAAAAAAAAAATCGTGAACACAGTCTGGAAAGAATGTAGGGGAGGATTCCTAGTTCTGGCTGTAACTGGCAGCAGAATGGCCTGTCAGCAGTAATTAGTCGCAAAACAAAAACCATTTTTAGGCATTGCTCAAGACAAAGTGCTAGATTTGCTTCCAGGGGTCTGGAAAACTCAGGAGGGAAACTCTACCAGTGATGGCCTCGGTCTCTCCCAGGGCAGAGTTTCCTGACTGCCAGGGGTTTAAGCTGATAGCAGCTAAGGAAATAGAGATCAGGATTTGGAGCAGATTCAGCTCCTGGACTCTTCAGGATGGAGCATGTCCTGTCACGTTTGCTGTTGTTATAACAAAATAACCAATGCCAGGTAATGAACGTGGAAGGAAGAGGTTTATCCGACTTGTGATTCTAGTGATTGGAAGGTTCAAACAGCATGGCGTCAACGTCCTGGTAAGGAGCTTTGGCTGTGCCCCGGCATGATTAAAAAAAAAAAAAGAAAAAAAAAAAACCTGACTGAGAGACAACCATGTATAATAGGAGAATCAAGGCACGAGGCAGCTGGAGTTCATAACAACCTGCCCTTATGTGTGAGGTAGAGCCTCTGTGACTTCATTTATCTACGACGAGGCTCCACCTTTTAAAGATTCCACCTCCTCAGCACTGCCCTAAGGACATCAAGATTCCAGCGCTCAAACCTTGGGAAGTAGCAAAGTCTGGTGGAGACAAAGAGCTGTCTGGGGAAGGGCTATGGGGAGCAGAAGTCTGTCAGAGGAAACTCAGAGGATCTTCGGTAGGACTGGAGTGCATATCCACTGACTGCAACCAGATAAAGCTTGCTAAGATGCTGTTCCGGAACCAAGAAGGTCCCAAAGACCACTGGGAGTCAGTCAGTCCAGAAGGGCCTTGGTGGTCTATCTTGATCTCAGTAAAGAACCTTGCTTACTCTTAAAGAACCATTGTTACTCTTCCAAGCATCCAGCCAAGATGCAGAAAGCCTTGTGGGAGGGACCAGGATACACCCAGAAGACAATGGAGAAAACAGACCAATAAAAGAGATGGACCAAAAGGTTCTTCCCATGTGAATATCTTGTGACTGAATTATTCCCTATTTACTGGACAAACTGACATGCAAATCCAGAAACGCTCCATAAACTTCACAGGAGTTCTGAAAAACCTCAGAGTTAGTTGCTGAAAACCAAAGATTAAGAAGAAAATCTTGAAGTGTATTTTTAAAAACACATTCATGCACAGGTAATTAAAATCAGCTCCTCACCAGAAGCTCATTTTAGCAACATATTTTATTTGACCCAAGATCTCATTTTTACAATAGTTAACAATATAAACTTACTAATTAAACATTTTACACCTTAAAAAAAAATCACTTTTGAAACCTGGTGTGCATTTTGTCCTTGAAGAGTAACTCAGTTTGTACCAGGTCCATTTCAGTAGTGCCAGTGGCTGTCACCTTCGAATTGAACAATTTTAGGTAAATGAGAAAGGTGACACAATCTGTTGCCCCTTATCTAGATCCTTTCCCAAATTAACATACACCAGTGTTTTAATGCGCCTTCTCAAAATAGTTGCTATCTCAAAAGTTTTTGAGAGCACATCTTCTATGTGATTAAACATACTCATTTACACTCTAACCAAACAAGTAGAAGACTTGTATGACAAGAACTTTAAATCTTTGAAGAAAGAAATTGAAGAAGACACCAGAAAATGGAAAGACCTCCCATGCTCTTGGGTAGTAAAAATGGCAATCCTACCGAAAGCAATCTACAGATTCAACGCAATGCCCATCAAAATCCCAATAAAATTCTTCAAAGACCTTGAAAGAACGGTACTCAACTTCATTTGGAAAAGCAAAAAAACCAGGATAGCCAAAACAATCCTGGGCAACAAAAGAACTTCTGGAGGCATCACAATCCCTGACTTCAAACTCTACTACAGAGCTACAGTACTGAAAACAGCCTGGTACTAGCATAAGAAGAGACAGGAGGACCAATGGAACCGAATAGAAGACCCAGATATCAATCCTCACATCTTCGAACACCTGATATTTGATAAAGAAGCAAAAAATATCAAATGGAAAAAAGGAAGCATATTCAACAAGTGGTGCTGGCATAACTGGATATCAACATGTACAAAAATGAAAATAGACCCATATCTATCACCATACACAAAACTCAAATCCAAATGGATCAAAGACCTCAATATAAAGCCAGCCACACTGAACCTTATAGAAGAGAAAGTGGGAAGTACACTTGAACGCATTGGCACAGGGAACCACTTCCTAAATATAACCCCAGCAGCATAGACACTGAGAGAAACAATTAATAAATGGGACCTCCTGAAACTGAAAAGCTTCTGTAAAGCAAAGGACATGGTCAACAAGACAAAACGACGGCCTACAGAATGGGAAAAGATCTTCACTAACCCTACATCAGACAGAGGTCTGATCTCCAAAATATACAAAGAAGTCAAGAAATTGGACATCAAAGGAACACATAATCCAATAAAAAAAAATGGAGTACAGACTAAACAGAGAATTCTCAACAGAGGAATCTAAAATGGCTGAAAGACACTTAAGGAAATATTCAATATCCTTAGTCATCAGAGAAATGCAAATCAAAACAATTCTGAGATTCCATGTTACACCTGTAAGAATGGCCAAGATCAAAATACTGATGACAACTTATGCTGGAGAGGTTGCGGGGAAAAGGGAACACTTCTGCATTGCTGGTGGGAATGCAAGCTGGTACAACCCCTGTGGATGCCAGTGTGGCGATTTCTCAGAAAATTAGGAAACAACCTTCCTCAAGACCCAGTAATACCACTTTTGGGTATATATCCAAAAGATACTCAATTGTGCCACAAGGATATGTGCTCAACTCTGTTCATAGCAGCTTTGTTTGTCATAGCCAGAAACTGGAAACAACCTAAATGCCCCTTGATCAAAGAATGCATAAAAAAATGTGGTACATTTACACAATGGAGTACTACATAGCAGAAAAAAATAATGACAGCTTGAATTTTTCAGGAAAATGGATGGAACTAGAAAGCATTATTTTGAGTGAGGTAACCCAGACACAGAAAGACAATTATCACATGTACTCACTCATAGGTGGTTTTTAAACATAAGGCAAAGAAAACCATCTTACAAACCAAATCCCAGAGAACTTAGACAACAATACGGACACTAAGAGAGACTTACATAGATCTAATCTACATGGGAAGTAGAAAGTATAAAAAGACAAGATCTCCTGAGTAAATTGGGAGCATAGAGACCTTGGCGGAGGGTTGAAGGAGGGAGGGGAGTGGCAGGAGGAGCAGAGAAAAATGTAGAGCTCAATAAATATCATGGAAAAAAATAAAAAAATAAAAAAATCTGCCTCCCTGTCAAAAAAAAAAAACATACTCATTTACTCATTCAAGCATTTAGTCGATATATAACAGGGCCTACTTTAAGGGTTGGAGACCTCTGGAGGACACTAGGGAAAAAGGTCCTCTAAATGAACAGGATTGAAACCCACATGAACTCAGAGACTGAGGCAGCACGCACACAGGCTGCATGGGTCTGCACCAGATGGGGTCCTAGAGCTGAACGGAGAAGTGGACACACGCCCCATCCCTAACCCAGGAACAATCTCCAATTGATAACCACGTGCAAATGAAAATTTAGTTTCCTCCAAGGGAGTCAGTCACACTGGGGAAACAAACTCCTCTGTTTGGTTTTTCAAGACAGGGTTTCTCTGTGTAGCCTCGGCTGCCCTGGAACTCACTCTGTAGACCAGGCTGGCCTTGGACTCAGAGATCTGCCTCTGCCCCCTGAGTGTCTGGGATTGAAGGTGTGTGCTACCACTGCCTGGCAAAACAAACTACTCTTGAGTATAAGCTTCATGCCCTGCAGTAGATGGCTAGCAGAAAATGGACTCAGTGGCATCTTTGGAGGTTCCTTTTCTCAATATCATATCAGGGTTTTCCCTTTTTTAAAAATTTTAATTTTTCATATATATCCCCTCCCCCTAACCCTACAGGTCCTTTGAGTATATATTAAAGCTTTCAGTTTAGTGCTGTTACGGAATTCCTGAATGTACAGACAAGTAGGTCTCTGTTTCTTGTGCCTTTTCTTGGGCTCTTTCCTTTTGTTTGTTCTGTCATAGTCTGATGTGTTAGTTTTTGTTTTATCTTATTATAATTTATTTTATTATTATCCCATAAAAGCCTGTTTGTTTTCTAATGAGAGACAGACAGGAGGTAGATCTGGATGGGAGGGGAGTTGGGAAGGAGCTGAGAAGGGTAGATGGAGGAGAAACCATAATCAGGATATATCATGTGAGAAAAAAATCTATTTTTAATGAAAGGGAAAAATAACTATTAAAAACAGAGAGTTGGAGACAACAGGAAAGATGTCTTCCCTTTCCTTTGGAAATGCTCGGGTTTGTTGGCAGCTGACCACAGTAGCAGACATTTTCATTATCACTGGATATGAATATAGACTACAGTGGAGGCATCATACAGAACAGGAACCGGACATGAAATTCGTAGGAGTTGGGGATGGGTACACTAAGTTCTTGAGTTCCAAAACTGAGTTTGGCTAATGAAAGAAGAGAATGATGTGCGAACCTTTTGTGCTACCAGCCAGCTCCTAAGCCATGACACAGAGACTTATGGTTAGTTTTGAATGCTTGGCCTTAGTTTAGCTTATTTCTAGCCAGCTTTTGTAACTTAAATTATTCTGCTTCTCCTCTTCTGTGTTCTGCCTCTGGGTGTTTTAACCTTTCTTTATATGTCTTTCTTTCCTTCTTACTCCCCGGGTGGCTGGGTAGCTGGCCCCTGGTGTTTCTCTCTCTCTCCTCCTTTTCTCCTCTTCTCTCAAGCCTAGATTCCTTCTCCTGTTTATTCTCTCTGCTTGCCAGCCCCACCTATCCTTTCTCTGCCCAGCTATTGGCCTACAGCTCTTTATTAGACCAATCAGATGTCTTAGGCAGGCAAGATGAAACAAATGCAACACATCTCTACATAATTAAACAAATATAGCATAAACAAAAGTAACACACCTTTACACATTAAAGTAATATTCTGTAGAATAAACAAATGTAACATATCTTTGCATAGTTAAAATAATATTCCACAACCAAATGAATCTATGGAAGGTATTTGAGAAGTCATTGGATTGATTGGCAGATAACCAAGAATCCCAAGCTGTTTGACAGTTAAGAATGACAAGACCTAGCCAGCAATGAACAGAGCCAGGCTAACACTGAAGTTCTGATTCGGTTGCCATATTTGGTACTGTCACTATTGAATTCTGATACTACTACCACTGGGCTTATACCAAATTTCCATTGCTTGCAATGTTACTTGTGCTTCACTCAGAGTCTGTGTACCATCTGAGGACTCTCTCAAGATCCCAACACCTTCTGTCAAATCATGGGATCACCTGACAAGAGGGACAGAGAGTATTTTTTTTCTTTCAAAAAATGAGGGAGATTTTGGATATTTGGTGAGAAAACCAAAATAAACAAGCAACAATAACAGCACAACAAACATGCCCCTTGTGAAAGTTTCAAAGCAAGAGTCTACTACCTTCTCTTTCTTTGGATTGAGTGGCTACCACTGAGAGTAAATGCTGATTGGATTAAACCCAATCAGGTAAAAAAAAAAATGAGCTAATTCTTTAAGATGAGTAGGAGCCCATTAAATAACAATGTAGGGAAAATATAACCCAACGGAAGATTTCGGGTTTATTAAATAGACACATATATGACCAAATAACCTAACAGAACAAAGTAGGCATAGAAACAGTCTTTCGTAGAAAACAATTCAGTTTGTCTGGAAGATGGGGCTCTCACGGGGAGACAGCAGCAAAGGAGATCCTGTCCTGGAGTCGCAGTATTTCCCGAGCTCCTGGCGGGTACAGAGTTCTGCACTCAGGGCTAAGAGCTCGCAGCAGGCAGGCTGTACAGCCCCTGCTCTCGGGAAGCCTTTGTGCATCTCTCATTCTTGCTTTATTTTGTGAATAGCAATTGAGGAGCTTTTAAGGAGAATTGTAGCATAGCTATTTGCAGGGTTTTGGAATCTAGCATAATAGGTTGTCTAATAAACCCCAGAATGGGGCCAAAAGCAGGGAGACTGTAAGAAACTAGTAACTAGTAGATGAGAGAAAGTGGAGGCTAAACCAGGCTTCAACAGTGCAGATGGAGAGAGCTGGTCCAATGCGTTCTTCAGACTTGTTCACTGCACCTGACAGCACTCCTGCCCCTTTCAGATAAGCAGCATGTTGTGGAATATTTATTTTAAGATGAGTTATATTTGTTTATGCTGTGGAACATTTGTTCTAATGGTGCAAAGATGTGTTGCATTCTTTTATGTTGCATGTGTTTGACTCCGTGAAGCTGTGATTCTTCGCCTATCTAAAATACCTGATGGCCTAATAAAGCTCTGAACAGCCAATAGTGAGGCAGGAGAAAGGATAGGCGGGGCTGGCAGGCAGAGAGAATAAATAGGAGAAATCTGGGAGGAGGAAGAGAGATCAAGGGGTGAGAAAAGAAGGGGCTACCCAGCCGGCCATGGAGTAAGAGTGAAAGTAAGATTACAGAAGTAAGAAAAGAAAAAAAACACAGAGGCAAAAGGTAGAAGGGAGAACTTAAGCAAAGCTGGCTAGAAACAAGCCAAGCTAAGGCCAGACATTTATAATTAAGAATAAGTCTCCATGTGTGATTTATTTGGAGCTGGGTGGTGGGCCCCCCAAAAGAGCAAAAGCTAAAGAGTAAAAACCAACCAACAACAGCAGCATGTAAGTCACTGCAGGCCAGCAGTGCCATTACTGTGTTCCATTTCTAAGTGGCTTTGTCTTTCCCTCGTGCTCAGAGCTCCCCCTTCCAGATGCAGGCACAGGTGGGCCCTGGGTAGTCTGGACCCTTACCCTACTCCTGCAGTTCTGCAGGACAGGTCATCAGAATAAGTTAGGGAACAGAGGTGGCTGTCAAGATCTCCGAAGTTGACTGCAGAGACAGTGTTGGTCTCTTGTGTGCCCATGTTCTCTAAAAGTTCAAAACTCTTTGTGTCCAACACAATTTGCCTAGTACCAGTTCTTGACAGTGTCAGCCCCTTGACTGTAGGGCACACCAGAAATATTGTTGTGACTGATAACTCTCATCTTCAAGCTGCTGCTGAACACAGTGAGCAATGTCAATGTCCCCTAAGCATGCCCTGGAGTCATTGCCCACTCCTAAACCTTTAGCAGGTTTTCATTTCCCGTGGGATCTTCCCTTTAGCTTCTAAGGTCTCTCGGTCCTTCTTTTCCACATTTCCCCAGTACATACCTCCGTTCTTATCAGCTGCCCAGGGATAACCCTTACCAAGTATATTAGTCTCCACTCACACTGATCCATCTGTCCCCAGGAAAGCCTCACTCTCTCCTTCTAGTGTTCCAGGACCCAGGGCATCCTTCATACCCATGCAATCTGCATCAGGCCCTTGTGTTTCCATCTCTCAGAGATCTCTCTGTCGCTGGCAGTCACGCCACCCCCCTATGTCCTTCAGCGGGCAGTTATTCCCAGACTTGTGTTTGCTATTTTGTGTTGTCTCTCCCAGCTAAGTTATGGCTGCCTGAGGATTGCTATCTCAAAGGACAGTTGGCATGTTTTTACAGAGCTCATGAGTATCAGAGGACCGACCTGAGATGATCTACTTAGGACTCCTATCCCATCAGTCAAACGTACTCTCCAGCTCCACGTTTTAGAGCCTAAATAATGTGGACAAAGAGTGTCTGAACCATAGCAGCCCAAAGACTTCAGCAGAATTTCTGGTATCTCCAAGTCACGCTTGCTGCTAATTGTGAGTCACCACTCATTTGTGGTGGCTGCAAGCCTCACTCTATGATTCACGCTCTAAAAGTGGGGTGAGGTTTTGCCTGAGGAATTGATTCCAGTCTGAGCCTAGCCTCACAATTACTGGGTTCCTCTGTGGGTTTTGAGCAACTACCACAGCGCTTCTCATGACAAGTACCTAGAAGGCATTTCACAGGATATTCTGGGGACATTCCCTGTAATAAGTATTCTGTCAGCCTTTCCTTGGACTGTTCAGTATTGACATCTGGCTCATGCCTGACCTGGGATGAATGAGCTAAGGAAGAGCAGAGAGTTCCCAGGGGCCCCTTCTTCCATTTATTCTTGCTGAGTGATGGTTTTGGTTTCTCACGCAGAATGTGCTTCTGTCTGAAAAGAGGAAGCTGACCTTCTGGGCCCCCCGAACCAAGCACTTAGCTCTACTTAGCATCTGAGAGATCTGTTCTCTCAGCAAACACAATGAGGGAAAGGGGAAATCACTGGGAAGAGGACGCGTAAGTGACAGAAATAGGGCAGCTCAATAAGTCTGTACTCTAATCCAAACACTTCTCCCAAAGAACTGTGCCACCTCGGATGAGACACAGAACAGCAGTGGTGATGACAATAACTAACGCTTGCATAGGGTTTGGAGCGGTTCCTGGCCCTGAGTGGATGGACACTTAAATCCCACACTACCTCAGAATTGAGAAATAGATGTTAATTTATTTAGGGGTAGACTCACAAATCAGAATCCTCTGCTTGAACGGTGATCAGAAACAGAATCCCGCAGATCGAAGAGACTGGACGTGTGCTCTACATCGGCTTATATAGTATAAGAGACCACGCCCCAGTGGGCGGGTAACCACTGGCTGTAAGACTTCCTACAACAGGTCACCTGATATTGTCATGGTCACTTATTTGTTTCTTTCCGAGACAGAGTCTCACGTAAGCCTGGGCTAGTCTCAAGCTCTATGTATGTAGCTAGGGATATATTCTCGTACTTCTAACCCTCCTGCGTCCACCTTCCGAATGCTGGGATTGCAGCGTGGGCCACCACGCTCAGTTTATCCAGGGGTGGGGTTGAGCCCAGGGCCTCATGCATGCTAGGCCAGCAGTCCACCAAGAGGGTCAATAACTCCAGCCTCCCCTTGTCGTCGGTACAGAGGGCTTAGCATGCCCACTGCTAAACACCCAGTGTTCATGATTCCACTGAGTGCTCTGAATAGTGAAGTGAGTTTTGCTATTTTTGGTGTACAGAGGTAAACTGGGACTTAAACAGCTTGAATTATGAGTTCGAGTACTCGTGCTGGCTATTTTTATCTCAGCTTGACAAAGGCTAGAGTCATCTGAGAGACAGGAACCCCAATTAAGAAAATGCCTCCATGAGACTGGCCTGTAGGCAAGCCTGTAGAGCACTTTTTAAATTAGAGATTGATGGGGAAGGGCCAGCCCATTGTGGGTGGGTCCACCTTTGGGCAGGTTGCCCTGGGTTCTATAAGAAGCAAACTAAGCAAGCCATGGAGAGCAAGCTAGTAAGCAGCACCCCTCCATGGTCTCTGCATCAGCTCCTGCCTCCAGGTTTCTACCCTGTTTGAGTTCCTGTCCTGGTTTCTATCAGTGATGGACTATGACCTGGAAGCGCAAGCTAATTTAACCCTTTCCTCCCAAGTTCCTTTGGTCATGGCGTTCCATCACAGCAATAGTAGCTCTATCTAGGACAGCATTCAGCTCTGGACTGGGCCACGCAATGGATTAGCAGATAAAGGCACTTGCCACCAATCTGCTGACCTGTGTTTGATACCCGGAACTTACATAGTGAAAGGAGAGAACTGATTTCTGCAAATTATCCACATGGTTTGCATGCACACACATATATAAATAAGTGTGATTTAAACACACACACTCACGAGCTATATTATTGATCCTGAAGAGCCTATCTATTCTTAGGTTTTTCTGCTCCCTCTACCTTTTTTTTCCTTCTCCCTATCCCTCCCTCCAAGCCCACTTATCCACGGCTTTTGCTGGGCTCACCCTTGTGGGATAAGCAGGATGTTATTCCTATGGAGCCGTGCCGCGGCGTGTGTCAGCGCATGTCTGAGAGGTGCAGTGCGGGTGCGGCTTGACATCCAGCTGCTGTTCCTGAGAAGATGAATCTGACTCGTCAGTTTTGCTGTCTTTTCCTGGCTCACAGCCATCACCACACTGAGTGGCACTGGCCTTGACGCTGATGGGGCTAGAGAAAAAAGTTCACAGGCCGCCACTCATGAGGACCAGTCCTTTGAGTTTGTGGTTGTGTTACTTGAGGTAAGACCTGGGTTAGGACGGCAGCATTCTCCAGGCTGTTCGTACACGTCCAGTCCTGTGGCTGGTAAGGATCTCAGGGGAGGGCCTTGGAGTAGAGACTTTTGGACATTCCATCCTTCCTGCGCATTGGGTGTTCTGGCAGATCTCCATAAGGGGAGTTTGTCAGGAAATGTCAATACAATTCCCTTGTAGTTGGTGTTTATAAACTACTTTAGTTGTGCTTTTTTGTGGTTATGACTCAAAGATTACAGTGTTTTGACATTAGAGGACCTGGGCTCAGGGATTGGATCTGTCACCCAGCAGCTTCCATTTTCCAGTCTACCTGTTTGTTGTGGCCTCTATTTGATCTTTCTTTATATAGGAGGCTACCATGGAAACCGAGAGTCAGTTGCCCTGAAGCCGTGAATTTCTTTGACTTAAAAAGCCTAGAAGTAAGCGCGATGGGAATGTTAGGGCCCATTTTAGCGTTGAATAAGTCACCTCATTTCTCTCTACTCAGATTTTTTTTTTTAGATCTATAAAAGAACTATATTGTCACCTGCCCTAGTCACCTAAAAAATGGATGGTGAGAGCTGTGAAAGCAACTCAGTTGGTAGAGTGCTTGTCTGCTACGCAGGAAGTCCACTTAACCGCGTGTGCTGCTGTATAATGGTAATCTCAGCATTCGGGAGGTGGAGGCAAAAGGATCAGAAGTTCAAGGTCATCTTTGTCCACGTAGCTAGGATGGCCTCGGATGTGTGAGACTGTCCCAAACAAACAAACAAACAAACAACAGCAGACCATGATACTGACAACCTAAGTGACGGGTAGTATAAAAATAGGTTTCTGAGAATTATAAATTTTATAGAAACAGTTGCTTTAAGAACTATAAAACAAACCTTTTCTTCACCAAACAAGGCAAAATTATCAATGTTTTTTAGTCTGATTTTTTTCTCTCAGTATAAATTGTTCACCGTAGATAAAAATTTAGAGCAAAGTTTAACTTCTGCTGTTATTGTGGAGGCTGAGTTACGTCACTCTAGAAACCATCAGAATAGTGTATTTGCTTAGCAAGAACAATGGGGCCCAAGACAGACAGAAGCTCCTTTGTGAAAGCACATTAATGTTGCACTAATTCTCATTTTATTCATTCATCATAAGAGCAAGAGCTAAGTTCCAGTTGTAAAAAGACATTAATGACACAAAGAAAATTATAAGTCAATTAAATAATCTTGAACATTCACAAAACATAATTGCCTTACAAGTAAGGATTTGACATTTATATACTAATTCAAATTGACTGAGATTGAAAATGTATTTAACTTGTTTTTTAGTCAGTAAATCAAATATTCCCCAACCTCTTACTTCAAATGAACAAGCGATGACTCCGTTATTGTTTTGTGGTTTTTTTGTTTTGTTTTGTTTTTTCCTGATTGGTTAATCATGCTTGGAGATGCTATCTGGTTACAGCTGGGTTTCTGCCAGAGATTCAGATCAGACTCAAACAAAAAGTAACCTACCTGAGGCAAGAAAGGGCTTCGGTTAAATGGGAAGGAGCATGCTTTTATTTCACCATCTGGGTAAAAACCATGAAAGCATCTGAACAAGTTTTAATGCTTAATAATAACCAATAGCCTTCCATTATAGATAACAGTGTTTCTGAAAGAGAATGGTTGGGGAAATCAGGGAAGCTAATCTGACAATGCTAAACTTTGAGTGGTTATTAAATGAGTGGTCTGATCTGACTCCTTATACAGGGATCTTGTGTTAATAGAGAGGATTTAGTAGAAAAAGACAAGGAGAGAGAAACATGGCATGTTGGAAACTGCCTGAAACCTCATCATGATGTTCAAAGCCCTAGGCCTTTGTGGATTCAGTGTAATGTAATGTTTACCAATTTCAATTTCCTTTCTCATTTAAACAGATCTCTGCCTGGCAGATTACCCAAAGGCAAGGAGGTCTTGTCTCTGTTCTGATGGCTGGCATTCACAGACTTCTGTGATAGACTGGAGGCCCAAGCTGCCCTGCTCGCCCCAGACATCTTTCTGGGGTCTACTTGAGGTCAGCAGGGTGAAGATGAGCAGCATTCTCTTAGCATGACAACCTTGGACCATGTCGTCGCTACCCACCAGTCAGAGTGGGTCTCCTTCAGTGAAGAGCCGCTGTTCCCTGCCCCTTCAGAGGGTAAGGACAAGATTTCTTTTCTTTTCTTTTTTTTTTTCATGATATTTATTGAGCTCTACATTTTTCTTTGCTCCCCTTCCTGCCTCTCCCCTCCCTCCTTCAACCCTCCCCCAAGGTCCCTATGCTCCCAATTTACTCAGGAGATCTTGTCTTTTTATACTTTCTACTTCCCATGTAGATTAGATCTATGTAAGTCTCTCTTAGTAAGGACAATATTTCTTAAAGTGACAAGATTTGTGTCTGGTTCTTGATCATTCATGGGTGGGATTTAAAAGGAAAAAAGAAAAAAGCCATTTGGTCCCTTACCAGGGATATGCATGGTTTCTTTCATTCAGTAGCAAGAGGAGGTGCCTTCTTCACGTGAGACTGCACTAAAACCCTGGAGCACCAATGGCGGGAGCTTATTCCTTCGAGGAGACAAAACCTCTAATTACATACTGCTTTCCTATTGGCCATTTTGGTGGTTACTCCCAGCAACCCTTTGGATTTTTCTCAATTTTTAAAGTGTAATTGCTCGAAGTGACAGACAGGTTCTGAGCCAGATTGCAAATCTCTACCCTTGGCATCATCACAGATGAACGATGTGTGTGGGGTGAGATGGCAGGTGTTTGGCATGTGCACATGCCATGCCCATCTATGTGGAGGCTCGAGCAGGACTCGGGTGTCATCACTCCCTGCCCTGTTGTCTCGAGACAGGATCTACCAACGCAACAGAAGCCTGTGTGTTAGCTAGGCCGGCTGACTACGATCTGCTTGTCTCTACCCAACGCCGCGGTTATAGACGTGTGCTGCCAGGCCTGGTTTAGATGTGGGTACTGAGGAAGTGAACTCAGGTCCTCACGCTTACCCAGCAATCGCTCTTACCCACATCGTTCTGAAACTTTTTGTTTTTTGTTTTTGCTTTGTGATTTGTTTTTTGTCGTTTCATTTTGCTTCTTGCTCTTGAGACAGGGAAACCTACGTATCCCTGGCTGTCCTGGAACTCAATCTGTAGACCAGGCTGGCCTCGAACTCAGAGATCCACCTGCCTCTGCCCCTCCCCCCAAGTGCTGGGACTAACAGCATGCCCCACCACACCCAGCTGGTTTTGTGTTTTATTTTTAGGACAGGTTTTTACACTATAATCTTGGCTGTCCTGGAAGTCACTATGTAGACTAGGCTGGCCATGACTCCCCAGCAACCCTCCTACCTCTCTCTCCGGAGTGCTACAATTACCACCGCTGCCTTGTCTATATATAAGAGGAGTGATCACAGGCCCTGCCTCGGTAGCTTCCGTGAGCATTTAGTCAGCAGATGTAAAATGTCTAGTGGAGTGCCTGCTTCACAAAAGGAGCTCAGCATCATCACGGTAGAAGTGACCACATTGCCCTGTAGGAGAGACTAGCGCTCCAGGGTGAAGGTCAAGGCAGACCCAGGGATATTTGCAGCACCAGGCCAGTGGGTTCTGCTCTGCTTCCCCTATACCTACTGACCTTTACCTGCTCAGATGGGAAGTGGCAGTCAACAGGTATACAGCCCAGTGTGGTCGCCATGTGGATAGTGAAGCCTTAAAATGTGGCAACTCTGAATTGAAACATGGCCAAAGTGTCCTGTATGGAGATGTGCATTCTCTGAATTTCAAAGACCTACTAAAGATCACATGTCTTGGGGGCTGAGAAGACAACTCACTCAATGAAAGCGCTGGTTCTGTAAGCATGGGGTCCCTAATTTCAAATGGCCAGGAACTATGCTATAAGCCCAGCATAGCTGTACGCACCTCTAACCCCATTCCTGTGGAGGACATGAAGTAGGATTGCTGGGACTGGATGGCTACCATCCTAAATCCGGATCCAGTGAGAGACCTGTCTCAAGGGAATAAAGCAAAGCATGATAGGAAAAAATAGTAGGTGATCTCTTCTGGCTGCCACACATGCATAAGCACATGTATGCACCTGCCCCCACACGTGTGCATTCAGCACAGAGACACACACTGAAACACTCACACGCACACACACAATTGTATCCTGTAGTGGCATTTCATTTGTATCTTAATAAATCAAGCTTGCCTGAGGATCAGAAAAGTAAAACAGCCACACTGGCCAGCCTTACAGACCAGGCAGCAATGACACACACCTTTAATCTCAATAGCCACACTAGCTTGCCATAAAAACTAGGCAGTAGTCGTGCACACCCTTAACCCCAGAACTAGAGAGGATTATAAGATGGGAGGAGACAGCTCTCAGTCTCAGTCTCATTCTGAGATTCCTGGAGGCAGGATCGCCATTTTGGACTAAAGTATAGATAAGAGCCAGTGGCTGGCTGTTTTGCTTTTCTGACCTTCAGATTGAACCCCAATTTCTGTCTCTGAGTTTTTAATTAATCGTGCTTCAGTATCTCTTTAACAGTTTTTGTTTTGTTTTGTTTTTTGGCTTATGGAGACAAGTTTCTCTGTGTAACAGCCCCTGGTTGTCTCAGAACTCACTCTGTAGACCAGGCTGGCCTCAAATTCACAGAGCTCTTCCTGCCTCTGCCTCCCGGGTGCTGGAATTAAAGGCATGCACCAGCACCACCCACTCCTTTTACCTTTTAAATGTGGAAACTAGAAAACTTAAGCTTATGTCCGTGTCTCACCTTTTATTTTACTTAGATAGTACTGAAGCCTTTAATTGTATAAAAGACACTATGATTATCTTATGAAAGGAAAAAGGATTTTCATATTATTTCTTTGACTTTTTAGAATCTTTCATGTATAGGCTATAAGACAGAAAAGTAGGTAAACTCTCATGTTACCAAGCTGTTCAAAAAGTCCCATACAGTAAAATGGACATTGTTTGCTATGTAGTTGATGAATTTTAAGAACATGTATAGATTTGTGTATTCAACCATCATAATCAGTGCATATGCTTTATTGTGAAAAACAAGTTTTCTTTCTCTGTCTTCCTGGATGCAAAGTCCCACCTTAGCCAAGAAACCGTTTGCAACTGCTACCTAATAGGGGAAGAAAATCTGTTTTCTCAGCGGAGTGTCACTAGGTCTATCAATAACGCTCCAGGCCCAGATGTAGCTGGCCTGTAGAAAACAGACTTTGTGTGTATGTTATGTGCACATGAGCATTTTTTGTTTGTCTTGTTTTTTCCTGTTTCTGTTTTGTTTATTTTGAGGCAGAAGGAGGAAGAACGTGAACTTGAGTGGGTAGGGACCTTGAGAGGATCTAGGGAGAGTTTGGGAAGGAGAACAAATATCATCAAAATATATTTTATGGAAAAATGTAATAAAAGTTTTTAAGGAACAAGTTTTGAAGGGCATTAAGCGTTTCAGGGCCAACGGGACAACATAAGGAAAAGGAAGAACCCCAGTGTCAGAGTTGCCAGTGTGGGGTTTGCACGTGTTGCCTGCAGAGTAGCTTGTCCAGAATGGAGTTTCAAATTTGAATTTGAATTTCTTTAGTGCAGAAGGGAGCTCTACTATTTGGCTATAGTCCCCAGCACCCTACTGCTTCTCTTTTGTCCCCACTCAGCTCAGGAATATTTCTTGCTTGACCTCTATTGCCATTTGAATTTGTTTGCTCTCAAACTGGGCACAGATACTGAGAGTAAAAATAATGAACAAGGGCTCGAGAGATGGCTTAGCAGATAAAGTGCCAGCTGTGCAAGCATTAGGACCTGGATTTAACCTCCATTACCCATGGAAAATTGCCAGCGGTGCATGAATACAGCCCCAGCATTGAGAGTGGGGAGGTACAGACAAGTAGAGCCCTGGGCTCACGGATCAGCCAGTCTAGCCGAATTGGTAGATCCAGGTTCAGGGAAAGACTGTCTCAGAAAGTAAGATGGAGAGCACTTGAGAAAAACATCCTGGTATTGACCTCCAGCCTCCATAGGTGCATACGCTATGCACTGGGCAGTGTACCCCCTCACACATGTACATCAAATATATCACCCCAAAAACTAAAGAACAATCAAGGAAGATGCCTGACATCAACCTCTGGCACGTGAACGCGCGCACACACGCAGGCACATATCATATACACTCATATACACATAAATAAATACAATAATGGAGAATGTTTTCCTCAGTTCTCTGGAATAGTAACTCAGAACAAATGAGATTACAGGCTTTAAAAGTGATTAGGGACACAGCCCTTTAACATGGAGATGGATCGGCATGGCCACTTCATCTTCCAGTGAGTGTCCTGTCACCCCTGGCCCTTGGTTAGTCACTTCTGATGAGCATCCTTCCTTGCATGATGGTAGTGTTTGATACCCTCTGTAGGGACCACAGAAGAGCACTTCCCAGGGTCATCATCTTCCTCAGACCCGTCTGAGAGCTCCTCCGGGGAGAATCCTGCCGTGGATGGAGGCTGCCAGGACCTTTCCCACTCTGAGCAGGATGACTCCTCTGAAAAGATGGGCCTCATCTCTGAAGCGACCACCCCTCCTGGGAGCCCAGTGCAGCCCACACCTGACTTGGCCTCGGCCATCAGCAACTGGGTGCAGTTTGAAGATGATGCACCTTGGAGCAACACCTCACCACCTCACAAGGAAACCGGTGAGCTGGGGAGGAAGTCAAGGAGGGGCCTGGCTTTGATTAGGCTCTTAAAGGGCTTTCCCATGGGAGGTCTGTAAGCTTCTAGGGCTCCAGATCCTGGAAATGTACAGGGGAGAGCAAAGACCCCATCTCTTTTTAACTCCATGACAAGGTTTTGGTTGAAATATGTTCACAAAAGGATTGGATTCTGGGTCATTTTCATTTTTGTTTTGTTTTTGAGACAGAGTTTCACTGTGTTGTGTAGCCCTGACTGTTCTGGACCTCGCTCTGTTGGCCAGGCTGGTCTCAAACTCACCGAGATCCACCTGTCTCTGCCTCCCGAGTGCTGAGATTAAAGGTGTGTATCACCACTGCCCAGCATGAGTACCTATATTTTTATCTATTATCAGAAATTGGAATTACATTTACTCAGCTCCTGTATTGTAAGCTACAGACACATAGAAATGAGTGTTTCTCACCCATAAGTCATTCACCATCTCAAACAGGGACCTCTGGCATCAGAGTCCTCAGGGTAGGAGATGGCCTTAAGTGGTAGAGTTCCTATTTTTGTTGCACTTAAATGATCAGAAGCTGTACTGTGAACCTCAGAGAACACAGGGAATTGATCTCATCCCTAAACATCCCCCAACCCACACCCCACTGCCCACCCTGACTCCCCATGCCCACCTAGTGACCTAACCATTTACTGAACTAAGTGCTCCAGCATGCCAAGGATGGTTTGATAATACTGTGTGTGTATTAGTCCTTAACTTGCAGCTGTAACAAATGATCACAGACTTGGTGACTTAAACAACGTGAGCTTATCACCTGTCATTCTGCCTTTCGATTGTCCGACATGGTGTTCCTTTTTGTAGATTCTAGGCAAGGATCGGTTTCCTAGTCCTTCATAGATTCCCGTAGGCCACCCAAGTTCTTTGACCTGGGACCCCTTCCTCTGTCTCCAAAGCCAGACCTGTAGTATTATTCTGTGCCTTTATTCTGAAGTAATATCTCTCCAGTGCCCCCCTTCCATTTTTAAGAACTGTTATGGTTACGTTGGGCTCATATGAGTAATTTCTCTATCTTGATGTCTCAATCAATATTCTGTTGCTGTGAAGAGACAACATGACCACAGAAACTCTTATAAAGGAAAACATTTAATTGTGGCTGGCTTACAGCTTCAGAGGTTTAGTCCATTATTGTCATGGTATACAGGCAGACATGGTACTGGAGAGGTAGCTGAGAGTTCTACATCTGGATTGGCAGGCAGCAGGAAGGAGAGGGAGAGAAAGAGAGAAAGAGAGACTGGGCCTGGCTTGAGCACTTGAAACCCCAAATCCCACCCCCACTGATGTACTTCCTCCGACAAAGTCACACTTACTCCAACAAGGCCACACCTCCCAATCCCTGTGAAGTAGCACCACTCCCTAATGCCCAAACATCCAAATCCATGAGCCTATAGGGGCCATTCTTGTTCAAACCATCATGTTCACGTTCCTCGTATCTGCTAAATCCCTTTGCCGTGTAAGGTAATAAGTTCACAGGCCCTGGGGGTTAGAGGGACATCTTATATGCAGAGGGTGGAGCGTATCATCCTGTCTACTACAGAATCATATTAGTAAAAAACAGAACTGGTATGTGTTTCTGTTGACGTGTTAACTATTTTGCTAGTTTTACTTTTAAAAATATGATCTGAAGTCAGGCCTAGTTGTAAAGCTTGGGGAAATTTAGAAACAATTTAAAAAAAAAAAGATGTAAGGTCTGGTAGAGCATTACCTTGCATACCTGTAGGTCCACATGCAGTCCCTAGTGTTGGGGAGGGGCATTCAAAGGAAGCAGTGATCTGAGCATGTTTGCAGTCTTGCTTGAGACTGGACGTCACTTGAGCGCAGGAGTTGAGACCAGTTTAGGCAGCATGGGAAGAGCCTGCAGTGGTTTGAATTAAAGCTGTCCCCATAGGCTCAGGTATCTGAAAACTTGGTCCCAGTTTGGTGACACTGTTTGGGGAGGAACCTTTAGGAGGCAGAGCCTTACTGAAGAAAGCACATCAGTGGGGGCAGGCTTTGAGAACTCCTTGCCTCACCCAGTTTCCAGTTTGTTCTCTCTGCTTCCTTCACATGGATGGAAGCGGGATCTCTTGGCTTCTAGCTCTGGCTCCGGCTCTGCTAGCTTGCCATCACCACCATAACAGATCCTAACCCCCTGGAACTGTAAGCCAATAAGCTTTCCTCCCTGAGTTGCCCTTGATCATAGTTTTTTTTTTTTATTACAGCAACAGAAAACTAACTAATGAAGACGCGTTTTTAAAAAGAGATTCTTTTTTTCTGACATGCTTCCTTGTCATTAAAAATAATTTCAAGAAAATGTACCGGTCTGGAGAGATAGACAGTTCAGGGGTTACGAACTCTTGCTGCTCTTCCAGAGGACCTGGCTTTAAATCCTACCACCTATGTTGGTGACTCACATCTGTAGCTTCAGTTCCAGGGAACCTAATGTCTTTTTCTGGCTTCTGTGGGCACTGCAGGCATGCGGTACACAGACATAAATCCAAACAAAACACCTATAGATATAAAATGAAATTAAGTTGAGTTATATAAGAAAATATAAAGTATGATTCTGCCATATAACAGGTGTTTCCATTTTGACAGAATACCTCAAACATTTGGGTGTCATTTTTCATTTTTAATCATCAGGTTTTCAGCGACAGATCCAGACTGGTTCTGGCTGGCTGGGGAGTGAGGGAGCCACTCTTAGTGAACCTCTGACACTGGCTCTTCAGCTCTACATACAAGAAAATTATGGAACACGGGGGCTGTGGTTTGAATGTTTTGTCTCTCCAGGATTTATGTTGAAATCGAATCACCAATGTTTTGGTATCATGGAGTCCTTTGGGAGATGACTAGGTCGTCTTGAGGGTGGACCCTTTGTGAAGGGGCTCAGCACCCCTCCCCCGTGGCAATGTTTGTCTTTCTGCCACGTGAAAACACCAGCTGCTGTCTGTAAAGAATGGACCCTCACCAGGATCTTAATCTGGTACCTTTATCTTGACCTTCTCTTCCCAGCCTCCTGATCTGTGAGGAATAAACTTATATTCTTTATAAATTACTCAACCCACAGTATCATAGTATGACAACAAGAACAGAAAAGCCAGTCATATGAATCAGTACAAAAGTGTGACTATTGTTATTACTATATATTTTGTAGAAAGGATTTCATATAACCCAGGCTAGCCTTTGACTGTCTATGTAGCACAGGTTGGCTAGCCTTGAATTTCTGATCCTCCTGCCTCCACCTCCACTATAGTGAGATTACAGACAGGCAGCACAAGCCTGGCTAGTCTTTACTTTTGGTAAGTTACCTCTGTGGAATGCAGACTCTCAGCACTTTCACTGAGTCACCTTGTGTATCCTTTACAACAATCCGGTACTCACAGAGGCCGGTAGTGGTTTGAGAATTTGCTCCAGGTTAGAGGCTAAGAAGTGACAGAAAGGAGCTTTAACACCTGGCGTGCTGGCCTTGGAGCAGCCATCTCTGTGCCGTAGTATTTGCCTCACGCCTCTCGCTTCCTCCCACTGCCAGTGCTCCTGAAATACACCAGAGGCAAGGGGAGTAAGGGGTGGGAGGCCAGGGCTGGAAGGTGATGGGAGGGCAGAAAGAACTCTCTTCTGAGTGTCCATGCCTTCAGGGCCTTGATAGTATTCAAAGTATCCAGATCCCTTCACTTGTTCAGACTTTACATTTAGCTCGAAATGATTAGGGTGACAGGTGGGACAACTTGCCTCAACCACTTCCTTTGGTGAAGCTGATTTCGGAGTTAGTCTTGATTATGCTGTTTCCATCCAGCTAAGGATCCTGAGCTGTTATTGACAATGATTTTGATATAGAGTTAAGACTTTATTACCTGAAGCAACGATAATAGCTCAATTGGTAGAATGAGTGTCGAGCATGCATGGTAGGTGGGTTTGGTCACTAGCACTGTATAAAATGGGTGTGCTAATTCACACCTCTATTCCCTGCAGTTGGAAGATTCAAGGAGATTCAAGGTCAGTGCCAGCTTTGTTGCAAGATCAAGGTCATTCTGGGCTACTTGAGACACCATCTCTAAAAATTTAATAATACAAAAATATCCTTGGTGAACAAAATATCGCACTTTAAAGACAAAATCCAGCTCAGACATGTAAGACTACAGCTCACCTCAGTCCTGGCAATAAAGCGCTATGATAGCAGCAAAAGGCTAATCTCTGGGCCCTAGTTTGCTGGTTTGGTTTCATATTTTTAAGGTATCACATTTATAACGTGTTGCAAAGTATTATTTTGACAGCTGAGATTTTTTTGGTACATCGTAAATTGTGCACCCAAGACAATTATTATCACCTGCTGTACCCTAACCCTAGCCTTGAAGGCATGGTAGTGTCAGTAGAAGACAAAGCAAAAAGTTACAAGTATGGAAGACTAATTTTGTCTTGAAAATTGCTCAGATATCAATAATCCCATGCATTTCTATGTCTGACAAATTCACTAGCTCTGTGAAGATGAAACTAATGCCTCAAGAGGAGCCTAGACTGAACTATGCATAGGGATATCTGGTCCCTAACACTCTATACAGAACATTAGACTGGTTTAAGAGCAGAGGATTAAGAAATCCAAGAGCCCGATTCTAAACCTGCCAGCGTGCCACTTGACCTTTGAGAGAGCGGGCTAAATAAAAGGCTACAGGATACATTCTTATCTTCTAAACCATCCTTTTCCTCGTGGGCCTGCTCCCCCTGGGCTTCCTCCCTTGGGCTGTATTTAACAAGTAGGATGGCTGGTAGAGTTCACAACAAAGAAAAAGGAAGAGAAACTGGCTGTCAGTCCACTCAGCGTGGCCAACATAGACAGTCCACAGGTTAGACCTTTGTTCACTCTGGACATTGGTAGATAGCTCAGATTTTAACTTAAGTGGAAAATGTGTGGATCGTGTGTCATGATATCAAGACTATGCCTGGACCTGTAGGCGTCACACAGAAACAGCCTGTATTTTTACAGCATCCTCCTTCATCATGCTGGGGGCACTTGACCCTGCTCGCACTCACTGCAGCCTGCTCCATTCTTTTGGTAATACTGAAATTTATGATCCAGTAGGATGAATAATGGCACCCAAAGGCAGCAGGTTCTACCACCTTGAACCTGCCAATGTTACTTTATTTGGAGATAAGAGCCTTGCAGATGTAACTCACTTAAAGATTTCAAGAGGGGGAGATCAAGGGCCCTAAGTACATTCACATGCATCTTTAAGAGAGGAGGGCTTTGCCCACACTGAGAAGACAGAGTGGAGAAGATGGAATGGAGGACTTGAAGATGTTGGCCTTAAAGACGATGTCCACCAGAAGCCAGAGGGGGCAAGGGAGACAGTCTTCCCTCAAGCCTTAGGAAGGATATTGAGTGGCTTTGCTGACATGGTCACTAAAATGTGGGGTTTCTGATTTCTGACCTCTGGCCTCTATAACCATGTGAAAATAAATTACCATTATTTGAGCTACCAAATTTGTAGTAATCTATTACAGCAACTAATCCACTCAGCCTCACAGTCCTAAAATATAAGCATTTGCATATGGCCGAGAATGAGTCCCAGTGGGCTCAGGGAGGTGAGCAATGGAACAAGGCACTTGTCGAGGTTGCGCGTGCCATCACAACCCCCCATCACTTATTCACGCAAGCATTCCTCTCTGCAGTTCTGCTAGGTGTGGGCATCCAAAGACAGAGTGTAGAATTTAACAGACAGCTTCTTCCCGAGCCTCCCAGAGTCAGCCTGTGCCTGTGTGATTTCTCCTGTCCATTTCCTGTTGATAATCAACCACCTGTTTTTCCATGCATGTCTTTCAGCAACTTCGTGCCTTTTTGTTATTGTCGTTAATGTTTTACATTTCATGGTAGCTGAAAACTTGGACTTGTCTCTGAGGAAGTAAAGGACAAAAGTAGAAAAAGTAGATAGTGGGAGATGTTTTTTGTTTGTTTTGTTTTTGTTATGCTTTTTTTGTTGTTGTTGTTCTATTCAAGAGCTTCATTTTATAGCCAGGTCCAGCTATTATCTCATGTGAAGAATAAAAACTAAAATTCAAAGCACTCTCCCTTGTCAGTTACGTCCAGGACTTCTTTGAAGTTTTTTGGGTTTTTTGTTTGTTTGTTTGTTTTTGTTTTTGTTTTTTTAGCCGAGACAGAGTTTCTCTGTGGCTTTGAAACCTGTCTTGGAACTTGCTCAGTAGACCAGGCTGGACTTGAACTCACAGAGATCTGCCTGCCTCTGCCTCCCAAGTGCTGGGATTAAACACATGCGCCACCACCACGTGGCTTCTTCGAAGTTCTTACTCAGTTTGCCCTGGACCACTGGTGACTACTTAAGATAGTTCACAGGTAGGGTTGTCAGCTTCCAGAAAAATCAGTGGTTATCTTATGATTCTCAGGGTCATCTGACAACATAAAAATGTTTCTTTATGTATTTCTCACTTATCAACTTTTAAAAATTGTTTTCCTTAAGTTCTATTCAGATTCTGAATGTTTTCATTCAACTGTAGATTCCAAGAAAACTTTTTAGAAAGTTTATTCATAATCAAGATTATTATTAGTGGTAGTGGTTTGGGGGGGCATGTAAGGACCACACCCATGTGTACTCTAGGAGCATCTTTCAGGAGGAGAGTGCATTCTGTCCTTCTTCTATGGTTTATGGGTGTTGAACTCTGATTATGAGATTTGCACGGCACCTGCTTTCACCTACTGAGCCATCTCGCGGTCCTCTTCTCTCAGACTAGGTGATATGTAAATGAAGTGGAGGGGAGGAACAGAGATGGCTCAGTGATCAAAAGCCCCGGCTGTTGTTCTTGAGGACCCAGGTTCAATTCCCAGCACCCACAGGGGGACTCACAGATGTTCGTAACTCCAGTTCCAGGGCAATCCAGTGCCCACTTCTGGCCCCCATGAACACTGCATGCAAGTAACGTACAGATACACATTCAGGAAAAACACATACAGGAACTGAGAAAAGGGCAGTGTTTGATGTGTATGTTAAACATGAAAATAAATTTGGATTTCTGAAGAGATGTGGAATATGTAGGTCTGTCTCATCATGCAGGAAGGTGGTGAAGTTCAGCCATAGAGAAGGAACCAGGGAAAGGAATTTTGATTAACCTTCTTTCCAGTCAGCTCAGTAATGTGTAATTAATTTAGTCACCATTTCTGATTATGGTATTAAATCCCTATGACTGTGGAATAAGATGTCTTTGGGCTAAGAGAAAAATGTTCATATTAGTGCCTACGCCACATCGCTTCCCTGTGATCACTGAATTATGTGGTCTTGGCCTAAGAGAATTGGGTGGGAGGATGGGGAAAAGAAGTCGTCCTGATAGAGTCATTCCTAGCAGTCATTTCTACAAGAGAAGTGAAGCCTTTTCTAGCCAGCTGCTCAGTATCTGAAGATTCTGGCTTGCCAAGAGGAGCTGGGAAAGCAAGGGGAGCAGACACACCAAGGAGAAATGCTATCTGGAAGACTCCTTTCCTTCCCTCCATCCTTTGAAGTCCTGGCAAAGGAGAGGCAAAAACAAAAGATCTCTCCACCTAAGAGTGAAGCCAGGAGGCTTTGGACTTCAGCCTGGAAAGGGAATGAACAGATTGCCCTAATTAAAATGCAAGGAGCCTGTAGGCACAGTGGAGTTAGGGACAAAGATATTGCCCTTAATGGTAGATCTTTTATTTTAGGACATTGCAATGGCCAGAGCCTTGCCCTGGGGAGTTTAGAGAGGTCAGGGAATTGTTAGCTCACCTTGATGACCTGGTCACTTATTTTATTGTACACTGAAGTGTCGTCCCACGGGAGCCGGAAACAGTTCTGGAAATGCTTAGATACATCAGGGGCACAACTGGCTCTTGGACTTTTAACTAGGGCAGGAATTGAAGTTAATAAAATCCTATCGTGGCTGGCCTAGGAAAAAGAGGCACATGATTTCCTCTAGAAAAACATAATGGAGCTTGCCTAGCCTAGTGGCTTTAGGCTCCATCCCCAATGCTGCAATAAACAAATACAAATGAAAAAAAGCCCTTTTATTACCATGCGTTGAAGAAAGTAAGCAAGCTAGCATTCAATTCTTTGAATGTGAGATCTGAGGATACTAGCAATCAGACAATTCCCCTTGACTTTACCCCATGAATACCCCTGAAATGTGATGGAAGTCAGAAATAGGATACATCTCTGACTTAATGAGATGATTTTCAGTTGGGCCATCTTAGTAAATGTTTGGTGTTAGAACTTTAGATTGCCAAAGACTTAAGACTGTGTTGTCACAGAACACTGTCCACATCCCGGTTTGTGTATGTGCCATGGTACAACATTATATGGGGCTGGAGAGATGGCTCAGCAGTTAAGAGCACTGGCTTCTCTTCCAGAGGACCTGGGTTCAAGTCCCAGCAACTGCATGGTGGCTTATAACCACCTGTAGCTCCAGTTCCAGGTGTCTTCTGACGTGGGCATTAGGCATACTTGTGGAGTACATATATAAATACAGGCATATACACATAAAGTAAAAATTTAAACATTAAAAGAATTTAACTGAAAACTTGTTTGCTGAGCCCTATGCTTGCTGCTCAAACAATCTGCTAAGCTGTGAGTAGAACCAAAGGATACAATAAATAAATAAACTTCTAGAAAGTTCATCCAAACTAAAATCAAGTCTTCGTATTTTTTTTTAAGAAAAAGATTTTGAGAATGAAGCAAAACCCAGCTGCTGTTTTGTTCATGTTGAGCCCATTAGCTCTAGTGTTCCCAACTTTTCTGTAGCCACAAATGTCTGACTGACTAATATAAGCCTTCATTTGGCTTTAAAGTTCCATGCAAAGAGCGTAGTGGTCAACTTAACCTATCCCCTAAATCTTCATAAAGATTCTTTCCGACCAAAACCAATTTCACCCAAGCGCAAAGTGCATTGCATGTATTGACTGTGTTTAAAAACGCTGACAGATTGACTAAGAGAACAAAGTTCACCCTCAACATTTTAGAAGACGGATATGAAGGCACTGTTAGCAGAGACTTCCTGTCCCTCATTATCCTGTGTGGTGACCTTCCTCCACGGACATGACAATTTCTGCTGGAACCGGAGCTGAATTGAACCCATTATGCAGATACTGCAGGATATGAATATTTAAAAACATTTCTCAAAACCCTTTCATTTCTGGAACATTTGTCCCACAGCCCAAGTGAAACACTAATATTCCCTTATCCTTCATATGTCCTCCCTATGAGCTTGGGCTGAGGCCTTCCCATTGTGTCTGGGGAAGCTAATTATTTGGGGCCAGAGAAAGAGCCATTTGTTTGGGAGGAGGATCAGAAATGATGTCAGCCGTGTAAGAAAGAGGCAAGAGAGATTTCATCTTCAAAGCTCGCCCAGTGGTTCATTCTGGCTGCTGGGGGTGGGTGGTGGGTAGGGGTGAATATGGAGACATGCATATGTATTTCCCTCCTCAATAAAGGCAGTCTTATTTTCTTAGTACCTTGAATTGTTCTTTGCTTCTAGATATAATTGATGACCTTTCCGGAGGACATACCCAGGAATAAATTTCAAACAGAGTGGGTCCCGCCCCCCTCATCGCTCAGCCTAGAGGCTCTCCCTCCAGTTCCTCACTCAAAACCCTACATACGGGTGTCCTCCTTAGGGAGGCTGAGAACATTCCACACCCCACCCTCAAGCTAGCTTTCCCTCGGAAATTTACCAGCTGAATGCGGTCATATATTTATCCCTTTACTTTCTTTTTCTTTAGTCAGTTTCTTGATGAAGTGATTAAGAAACAGGGTATTTGCCTTGTTTTGTTTTGTGACAGGTCACATGTAGCCCTGCCTCTACTTTCCCAGCACTGGGATTACAGGTGTATAGTTGGCTTATGTGGCACTGGGGATTGAACCCGGAACTTTGTACATGTTAGGCAAGTAACCTACCAATAGAGATATACCCCAGCCTGTAAATAGCTTTGATATAGCTTTAAGCAAAGGTACTAAGAGAACGGTGCTGAGGCGGACGGTAGTAACGCACGCCTTTAATCCCAGCTCTCAAGAGACAGGGACAGGCAGATCTCTGAGTTCTAGGCCCTAGTTCCAGGATAGCCAAGGCTACACAAAGAAACCCTATCTTGGGAGGAGGTGGTGCTTAGGAAAGGGACAGTATACAACCAAAGACATGGGTAGCAGGTTTCTCAAGAGAAGACTGGTTTTATTGTCTTGGTTATTGTCTCTCTATCCGCTTGAACAAAGAACTTCATCTCTCTAATCCATCCTCTCTCCTAGAATGTGGTATGTGAATCTAGGTGCTTACTTAGTGTCTATTTGATTAGTTAATGAAGATAGGAGAGGTGGGTATGAAACCCACTGTGGACTACCTGAATGGCACCAGTGATGGAGCTAACGGGTCTGACCTTAGTTAGACCAAAGAGATGGCATCCTTGGTGAAGTCAGTCATCATTGCTGTTATTGTTATCATCACCACCACCATCATAGTCATGGTTGTCATTCCTCCCCTTCCTCCCCACCTCCTGTTCTTCTTCTTCCTCCTCTCTTTCTTTTTCTTTAACAAAATAAACAAGGAAATTATGCCAACCTGTTGTCATCATGCCCTGATTAACTACTATCATTGGTTCATAATTTTCCATCATCATATACTCAATATATATGTATACATGTCTCTCTCTATATATATACAGTATATACTTAGGCATATATATGTATATACATAGTAACATGTGTACATACATACTTAACATGTGCATATAACAACATAACACACATGTATGTACATATATACAGATACATCCATGGATATACATGAACATATAATTTTCCTGGGGGCTGCCTTTAAAAGGAAGTATACTTAAAATTATCCTCTGTAAGTTTTATTTATTGTACTGAAAGGCACTACTGTCATGCCATGGGAAAAGGAAAAAGGTTTTAAAGGTGAATTTTTCTCTATCTTTAAACATTAAAATTCCAGTATTCTGTTCCAGAGAACATGCAGCAGAATTTGTGGCCTCTCTCACCATCTGCGGAACGCAAAACATAATAAACTACCTGAACATGCATCAATTAACTAGTGCATTCATGCACAAAAGTATTTAGGTATTGGGAATACCGTTATGAGACAGCTGGACACAGGAGTTCCTGCTCTCCGTCAGTTATGCTTACTAACAATCGGGCGATCTGTTCCTAATGGGCCTTCTGGAGATGAACAAGGGCTCCCCTGAGCCAGTGTTGGGGACAGGTGCTTCATATTGCCACTCTGAAGTAGCAGGAAAGTCACAATTCATTAATATCTGTTTTCTATCCATGGCTGAATTCTCGGCATTGAAAAACATTACATGTAGCCCTTGTGATTAGATGTAAGGAATAAATAAAGGACATGGTATCAAACATCTACAAATATCTAACCTCTTAATCTACCCAGGACCCCAAAGGAGGGAAAGACAAATATTATATCAAGTGTATTAGCTGACAACTTATACATTTATTAATATTTAACCAGTGTTGCTTCCAGCTTCCTCTGCAGGTCACTATTCAAGGTACTAGTGCTCCTGCCCTGTGGACCACACATTCTGCTAAGGAGCCACACCGAAACCAGGACAGAGGAGTAGACAGAAAGTGTTAAGTGATGTTGGAAGTTGGAAGGAAGGGAAAATGAGGCAAAAGAAGGCCATGTGGTAGGCAGGCTGTGCAGTTTTTATGAGGCCAAAGAGTTACTTTTTGAGAGGAAGATATGAGTGAAGACCTAGGGAAGTGAAGGATTGAGCGCTGCTGAAAGAGTGGAAGACTGACCTAGCCGGAGCAACAGCTCGGAAGGGTAGCTGTGCTCTGACGGGAGCAGAATGGATGAGAGAAGAGACAACTGTGAGGCGGGGGAGTCCCGGAGCTTGCGGCATGTAGATCCATGGACAGGGTGATGAGGATTTTGACTTTTATTATGGGTGCAATAGCAGCTATCCAAAGAGGCACGATTCAAAAAATAACTATTAAAATGCTGAGGCTTCAGTAGCTATGATTACCCACGTAAGATCTGCATAACCTTGGGCTCCTCAACACCCTGGCATGGTGGGGTGGGGGGGGCGGGAGGCCCACCTTGGGCTCCTCAACACCCTGGCATGGTGGGGCGGGGGGGGGCGGGAGGCCCACCTCCGCTGAGGATGTACACAGTTAACTGTGGTTTTTTTCCCCCAGTGCTGTAGCCACTGGTAAGGTGCCCATGCTCCTGTAAATAAGACCTCATCCCTACTCCTGTGAATCACTACTGAAATTCATTGATCCACGCACGCATATACAGGGGGCGGGGAGGGTCATATAAGTAGAACAGATGAGGGACTAGTAGAAAAGAAGAAGGGAATGAGCCTGTGTGGGAGGGGAGCAAGAGAGAGTAGGGAGGGTGAATATGATCTAAATACATTATATATATGCTGGAAATGTTATAATGAAAGCCATTATAATGTGTAATTAATACATGCTAATTAAAACAAACCCTCTGTGGTTTGCTGTAGTGTGACCGTTGAAAAGGGTGTGGCTGGACATGCTAGAGAGGCCCACCAAGTGGCCCCCAAATTTATCCAGATAAGAATGTGGTGACTGGGTTGAGGATATCAGCATGGTAGCCAGAAAAAAACAGATCCCACAGCTTTTGAAAGTAGATCTTGAACAGAACTCATAATGAACCAAATAGGAGGAGACTTTAGGGTGACATGAATTTTATCCTGAGTAGGATAAAGGATGAAGGGGGCTGTTTGAAAGGGATAGCAGTGACTTAGTATAGGATATGTAAAGTTAGAGATCTGTTGGAGATGTCAACTCGATTGGAGCCTAAGGATGTGCGATATGCTGTCGCATTCTTATGACAGCTACCGCTGTGTAATCTGTTTCAGGTATTTCTTTTGTACACAGTGGTTTGCCATTGACCCGATACCCTAGTGAGGGTTTTACTCTCTTTGGTTCCATTTTCTAGGTGAGAAAGTGGAGTCATGGATGAATTAATCCATTTCCCCCAGCCTGTGAATGAGGCATCTGGGTTCAGAGCCCTTGTTCTCGAACTTGGGGTAGAGCAGCCGCAGAGTTTGGTCCTTCTTTTTAGCCTTTGCTGGATGGATGTGTCTGAGAAACATCATCATGGCAGCCCAGTTCGGACTGGCTCAGGCATCAAAGGTCTGGCCCTGGGAGAAGAGCCATCTAGCCCAGCATGGGGCCTTCTCTCATTTCAGAGAAGCCTGTGGCCTCGGGACATTCAGTCAAGCCTGTGTAAAGTAGCTCATTCCAGAATCTGAAGCTGGTGAATGAATAGTGGGTAGGGACCAAATGAGAACAGTGTGTTAGCTACAAGGCCTTACTTAACCTCCCCACCCTCCATTGGCTAGCCTTAATTTATCTTTCAAGGGAAATATGGGTGTTTTCACTCATAAAGGTAAAGATCGGTATTGAGATCAGCAATTTTGATATGTGGGTTTAATAAGTTTTATTTGTAAATACAAAAGATTATTCTTAAGAACACATTAAAGTCTGAAGAACAACATACAAACCATTGCCCCGTTAATAAATGGAGTATTGCCATCATCTATCCGGAAGGGCTTTGTTTCCCTACAAATCACAACCTCCTCTATCACGGCCCCTCCCTCAGCTGCTTCCCACCCCCACCCCCCCAGGCTCATGGCAATAACTTGTCTTTGTACCTTTTTTTTTTTTGACAGCTTTACAACCTACGCATTTGTTGAGGAGGATGTGATTTAAATTAGTCTGGTTCTGAACTTTGCAAAAATGGAGCAGTGTTCTAGCTAGTATTTTGTGACTTTGTGGTTTGTGAGACTTGCCCATCTTCTTCCGTGTGGCTGCAGTCCCTGTTGTTTCGTGCTGTGTTTTCCATCATGATTATAGCATTATACACAAGGTCATTTATCAGGCAGTTAACAAAGTGCTTCTGTGAACATTCTTTTAATGCCTTTTCGTTCTTTCTTTCTTTTTTCTGGTTTTTAATCTTTGCACTGAGACATGCTCTCATAAAGGTAAGCCTCAGATTTCTTATGTGACCAAGGACGTCACTGGACTTTTAAAAAATAATATTTTTATGAGTTCTTTGAGAATTTCATGCAATGAATTTTGGTCAAATTCATCCCCATCCCTTCCCAGACCCAGCCTTTCCACCCTCAATTCCTACCCACCCAATTTTGAGTTTTCTCTTCCTCCTCTCTATAGAAGAAAACAAAACCAGCGTGATACAATTTGTGCCACCCCAACTACTACTGTGGTCACACTGTTAAAGAAAACCAACTCTCCTCCAAGCAGCCATCAAATGCCAATAGCATGTGTGCATCCACAATTCCACACATAAATGCGTGTGTGCACTCATACACACACATATTTTTTAAAGACTAAATTAAGAAGCAATGGCAGTATTAATGCTTAGAAATTGGATCATTCATATGGATCATATATATTACTAGTGGAATAATACAATGTGATAATCACCTTGAAAACAGTTTGATAATTTCATATAAAACTATATATACAATTACCACATCACACAAAAAACTACTCCAAGCAAATGGAAGGTTACCTCCATACGAACCTCACAGCTTTGATGTCATACTCAGAACTGGAAATAACTTGGATGTTCTTTGGCAGATGGCTATATTTGATGATGGGCAGTTAAAATAACTGTGGCATGGCCCATGACACAGAATACTGCTCATCAACGGAAAGGAATGGCTTATTAATATCTAAAACAATTTGGTTATATCTCTATGTGGACTAATGAAAGCCAATTCTTAAAATTCCAGATTGCATGATCCCATCTACATATCATTCTTGACAGAGCAAAACTATGGAAATCAAAACCAAATTAGTGGTTGCCAGGTGTTCGGAACAGAGTATGGAGGCTGCAGAGAGTTGGTGTCATCAAGGCATAACTGTTAACGGATAACATAGCAAGCTAGGAGGTGCGTGTCTTTATTCCCAGCATTCAGAAGGCAGAGGCAAGTGGATGTCTGTAAGTGTGAGGTCAGTCTGTCTACAGAGTGAGTTCCAGGACAGCCAGGGCTATATAGAGAAGCCCTGTCTCAAGGGTAACATGGCAGATCTTTCTAGTAATGGGACTATTGTTTACTTTTACTGTGGTTGGGGAGATTTAATCTTCACATTGCTAACACTATATAACTAAATATGTAAATATATAAATATGTAAGGCTGAGAAAATCTGACTAAAATTGTGGAGTTGGATTAATATGCATTTCTTTGTTGTGGTATGCTACACTTCAGGAAAGAGAGTGATTATGTAGGGGCTGGAGAGATGGCTCAGTAGTTAAGAGTAGTTACAACTCTATCAGAGGACTGGAATTCAGTTCCCAGCACCAGCATCAGGTGGCTCGTACACACCCACAACTCCAGTTCCAAGGGAGATGCCACCCTCTTCTGGCCTGTATGGGAACCTGCACACACACATGAACATATGCACACAGATAAATTAATCTTTTAATTAATTTTTTAATTAATAAATTAAAAAAGAGACAGAGAAGGGCTAGAGAAACAGCTCATGGTTAAGAACACTGGCTACTCTCCCTGAGTTTCCAGGTAATAGTCCCAGCACCTTCATGGAAGTTCACAACTGTCTGTAACTCCATGTCCTACCTAGTTAGCTTCAACCATCAACTGGACACAGCCTAGAGTCACCTGAAAAGGGAGTCTCAATTGAGGAACTGCCTAGATCAGATTGGCCTGTGGGCATGTGTGTGTGGGGGGTCTCTTAATTGTTAATTGATGCAGGAGGGTTGAACCCACTGTGGGCAGTACTGTTTGCTGGGCAGGTGATCCTGGGCTGTATAAGAAAGCTAGCTGTATAAGAAAGCTGAGAGCCATGCAGCCAGCAGCATCCCTCCATGGTTTCTGCTTCAGGTTCTTGCTCAAGTTCCTTTCGTGACTCCCTTGAGTGGTACATTGGAAGCTGAAATAAGCCCTTTTTCCCTACTTGCTTTAGATTATTGTGTTTTATCATAGCAATAGGAAGGAAAACAGAGCACCCTGGGTAAAATCCTTTCCTGGTCTTAGCCTGTATCAGCATGCTGACATATTCATTGGCGTCCATCTCTTCCTATTGAAACGGTGGTAGACCACTTTTGAAAGTAATATGTAGTTTTTCTGATAGCTGTTAAGAGTTTCCCTTTGTCTTTAGTCTTACATGATTCTGAGGTCTACTTTTAGTTACTCTGATTGACATTCCTGGGGATTTCTAATCTGAAAAAGAAATTCTTTCACAAATCCTGGGAAGTTCTCAGCCAGCAGCAGTTTTTCAGATACTGCCTTCCTCCCATTCTTACATCCTTAGGAACCCAGATATACGGATGAGAATGTCTCCCTGTCCACCGTGGGCTTTCCGTCTCCTCAGTGTCTCCCTGTCCACCGTGGGCTTTCCTTCTCCTCGGTGTCTCCCTGTCCACTGTGGGCTTTCCTTCTCAGTGTCTTTCACCTTATTTCTTTGACCTTCATGCTGTACATTCACTGTTGTATTTGGGGTAGTTAATTTTTCCTTTCTTAAGAAATCCATTTAGCTGTTTCTCATGATTACGTGTTCCTTTCTCATATTTCCAGCTTCTTATTTCCTTTCATATACTGCACCTAGTTGCATATCCTGCTTCCTAAACCCACTGTCTGAATTCTTTGCCGGGCTGACTCTATTTTGCTCACCCTTCCAATATCTTCCTTGCTCTTGTTCATGGTAACTTGATTTTCTATGTACTTTGTGGTTTACTACTATTGTGTTTTTACCACCTTCTTGGGACATTCTGCCTGAGATGGATAGCTTCCGGAAAGGGTTAGTATTTGCCTCTCCCAGGTGTATTAAGCTATGTGGAAATATTTCAACAGAAATTTAGACTGAAAGTTTTTCCAATACACACAAATGATGCGTTTATCCAATTATTCTTTATCAATAAAAAAATCAGGAGTCAGATATTAGGGTAAGAACCTGAGAGATCAGAGAAGCAACGGATTAGCCTCCAGTGACTTCCTACCTCTTCCATTCCTTCCTCCAAAAGGGGCTGAGATCCTTTCTAAGCCCTGCCTTACTACTTCTTTCTCAGTCCTCTAAAACCTCTGTGATTAATTTTGGTCAAGTAGTGGCTAGCTCCACCCTCTGATTCAAAACAAACTTTATTGTTACCATGCAATCAAAATTTCACACAACACACAAATCCCTATGTGGAACCTTATATCAGGAGATTTTTCTTTTTCCCTGTCCCTTGGATCCAAATCTAAGGTTCTTTGTATCTCCAACTAAAGATAAAGGTATCCCTTTTAGCCTCTGGGGAATTCTCATTTAGGCATCTGACTTTTTGTTAGTTTGTCCATCTTGGGTTGACTGAAGATTCATTCTCCTTTATCATCACATGGACCATACATACTCAAACTCAGCAGGGGGTCTCTGGTTTGTTCAGCAGACCTCAGGGTATGGAAATCAGCTAAGCTTCGCTTACATTTCTAGTTTTCAGATTTCATTTGGCCATTTGATAGCTCTATGTTGTGTATATATGTCAATGTTGATATACTTTGCCTAAGAACTGTTTTCCATAGTAGTTCAAAGTCCCTGATCCTATACCAGGGAATGGCAGTCCTACAACAAACCTTTACAAGCTCATCTTTACTTTCTAGTTGTCTTATTTGTACGAGTATCCTTTTGCTTTCTGTTTGTCCAGGGGCTTTACAGGTGATGGTCTGTTTCTCACAGTCTATGTTTAATACAATCTGTTAGGGAATGGTTTGTGGTAGTCTGCCTGACATAACCAGCAAGTGATGAGGGCCTGCCTTGTGTCAGGCTGCATTGTAGGAAGTGAGCAAAACAGACAAAAGGCCTGGCGATCTTGAATTCTAGATGAAGACAGGAATATAGCAGGTCACATAGCAATGATGCTATAAATTAAATAAATAAATAGAAGAGAGCCTTGTATTTGCGGAGAGAATAGCTCACAGGTGATTTGCCAAGGGATAATAGTTTCAAGGAAAAGAAACTATGAGCCCTCAGTGCAAAGATCCAGGAGTTTCATACATGCCCAAGAAAATAAGGAATACAGATTTTCTTTTGTTTAACTTTTATACTGCCACAAGTATTCCCTCTGAAATCTCGATTTGCCCTTTCTGTCTCTTACCCCAACTATAGCTTTGGTGCTTCAGCTGGGATAACTGACTGTATGATCTTGTAGGTTTCTTAATCTCTGTGTGGGTTTGCCCTCCTATATCAATGGATCAAATGCAAAAACATTTGTAAAGGTGCCTGTCCTTGGAATGGCTACTCAATAAATGCTGTTTATTTGTCCCTCGTTCTCTGTTCACTATCTTCCTAGTATCTTGAGGGTAAAAGTGTAATGGCACAATCATTATGCAGCGCTGTGGAGAACACGTGTGATGGGCAGTTAACTAAGAATAAATTAAGTGAACTAAGAAGTTGTAGTTAAAAAGAAACACACACACACACACATGCAAAGCTGATTGTTGCTCTAAACCAAGGAGATAAAGCCACTCCCTGTGCATTTCCCTTCAGAAGGTATTTTCTTGTGTTCTGTGCAAGCCAACAGCCCTAGGAAGTCTTCATTGTGTATGTAGCAGTGTGCAGACTTTCAGTTTTTGTCAGACCTGAGTTAGTTAGAGGCTGTGTGTGTGTGTGTACTCCTAACTTGCCTCTGGTTTTGTAAGGAAAATTGGTAAGTTTTCTCGAGTCTGTTGATAAGCTACTGAAATGGAGGAAAGGCCTGGATCAGAGTGAAGCTGCAAGGATTCTGTAGTTTGGGCCCAAAAGAAACTAAAATCTAAATTTAGAAATTATATTGGGCCCTAAAGTTATTTGTACTCCCTTAATTAGATTTTTTTTTAATTTGTGGGTCCTGAGACCCAAGTTTCAGTCTGTTTCTGTGTGTGTATGTTCATGTGCATATGTGTGCAGTATATATACATGTATGTGTTTTCATGTGTATATGTAGGCATATGTACACATGTGTATTTCTCTATGTGAGGAAGCCATGGGTTAACAGAGCCACCTCTTGTTTTTATGAAGCTACAGGACCTGGCATTCTAATTAGTGTAGGCATTCTGGCTGGCAAGCCCTAGAGATCCTGTCTCTGCCTTCATAAGCTGGGCTTGCAAGCACCCCCCCCACCTGTTTCCTTATGTGGGTGCTTAGGATCAAACACCAGTTCTTGTGCTTAAACAGCAAGCACCTTACTGTTTTAGTTACTGTTCTATTGCTATGAAGAAATACCATGGCAAAGACAATACTTATAAAAGAAAACATTCAATTGATGGCTGCTTCAGTGATGGCTGCTGTTGCATAGGATCTGAGTGACATCAACGTAAGTTGAGTGTGATAGACATAAGCAAAAGATAACTATTTACATTGTATCCTCTTGGATTTCCATCTGTTCTCAGCCCTCACATTGACCATGCCTTGCTGGACCTGCCCTTCCTTCGACTCTTTAAGAAGGTGCCCTTTGACCTCCGAGAGCAGCTGGACGACCCATTCCGAGGATACCAGCAGTCCTAGTGTTGCTCCTTCATACACGGACCTGCAGCTCCTCAGTGCTGAGGAGCAGGCAAGCAGCAGGGCTTCCAGGACTGACTCCACTGGTAAGTCAGAGTTCCAAGCTAGAGCTCTCTGCAGATCACTTTTGTTGTACGCAGGCCCTCTTTAAGATCCTCTTTCCCCCACAGCCAGCTTTGTTTACAGAATAAATATATATGTGGTTGTCCAGTTCGAAAGCTAGCATCCTCAGTGCTTTGTAATGGCATCGGGAAAATGAATAAACAGATTGACTGGTTACTTGGCCAAGGATTCACGTTGGGAAACCATTTGATGGTGTGTCTCAAAGTGTTGCTCTCTGATTGTTTAGCACAAGTACCGTTTCCCTGTCAATGCATCCTCTTCCGATTGCTGCTGAGCTGTGTCTAATGTTCACAAGGCTGAATCTCTCATCCTACCACCCACACATCTTTCCTCCTCAGCAAGAGGAAGGTGAATCTCAACAGGGAGAAATTAATTGGTAAGTGAAACAGAATGAGAATCTGGGTTCAGCCATGGCGTCCAGACTACTAGGATTTTGCAGCCAAATGCCTGTAGCATTCTGCCTTCACTGAGCTATGTGACAGTCTGTAATGTCCTATTGCCTCATTTGTCAAACTTTGCAGTAGGCGTAGGATGGAAGTCTGGTCTTCACCACAGGTAGAAGATGGGTCTGGCAATAAGCACTCTCATGGGCTCTTTGGGATGGTATTGGAAAGATGTATGTTCTTGGTGTTTAATGCTAGTTGCTCTATGGGGGAAATTATCCTCATACACACCCCATGGTGTCAATAGTGTTTTGTTTTCCTCTCAAAAATATTGTGAAGTTTGTCTCTAGGTCACTTTTAAAGTTTAGATACATTTTTATTTTCTCATGCAGTACACTGGTAGATTCTACAAGCGTTAACAGTGATCCTGCATGGAAAGTCAAAGTTTCAGGCAGGATTTGCTTTGGAATTTGATAAAATTGCCCGCCAGCATAGTTCACCAAAGAATTCATCTCTACCAACTATTCTTCTTTATGGCATTTTTTTTCATAAACATTCCTTCAGCGTGTTTTAGTCTCTGTAGCTTAGGTGGCTGTTAAGTACCCCACAATTCTGTTTCCTCCATGGGACAATCTCGTGGGTAGGAGGCACCTGCAGCAGCTGGGTCTGTTAGGGAGAGAGGCCGAATGTCCCCCTTCACCTTTCATTGCCTTCCACTCCCTCCGCAAGCCTTCATAGGGAGGAAGCACACACTCTTTATACTGTTTATGGATGCTCAGATTCCACAGTTATCCATTCAGATCCTGGTTCTGCCATATACCAGCCACATGCCTTCAGCCATCCTTACCCTATCTGCATGCATATATGTATAAGGACATGTGTGTATGAGTGTGTTCTTATTTTTTTCACATAATTTTGACCAAATACCTGACAAGAAACAGCTTAAGGGGGAGAAGTTTTGAGGGCTCATGGTTTGAGAGGACACAGTCCATCCCAGTAGGCCAGGCATAGTAGTAGTGAGTGGCTTCATGACGTCCAGAGCATGCGGCAGGGACGCCTCACCTGATCATGTCTTGGTGGAACAGGAAACAGACAGAGAGGAGGCAGGGCCTGATAAATTTCAAGACCTACCCCTAGTCACCCAATTCCTCCAGCGACAAGCACCACCACCTGCTGAGAACCAAGGGGATAATCACATGGGACTATGGGGAACGTTTATTAAAACACTACAGCCCTGAGTGAGGGCGGGAGGGGAGGGAGGAGAAGAGAGACTGTGTGTCTGCTACTCTCAGGATCAGAAGGAGGGTCACAGGCGTGACAGGCCAAGTGTTCTGCCCTGAGCTACACCTGGCACATCTCCAGGCCTAGACCCTTACTATCTTTATGACCCAATTTTATCATCTGACAAATAGAAATAATAGCAGTGTGTACCTTACCAGGCAAGACAGTTTATATAGAACAACTTACACGGTGCCTGCCTTGGAAGAACTGATACCAGGGATAAACTGCCAAATAGTTCTCATGACTCTGGAGAGGTGCAAATTCGGCCCTTTACTAAAAAAATGTGAAGGTTGAACCCAGAGCCTTGTATATGCTAGGCAAATGCTCTACCACTGAGCCACATCTGACCCCAAAGTTTATAATTATATATATGTATATATATATATATATAATTTTTTTTCTTTTGGGGGGGAATGTTTCACTGTGTAGCCCTGACTGTCTTGGAACTCACTCTATAGACCAGGCTGGCCTCGAAATCACAGAGATCTGCCTGCCTCTGCCTCCTGAGTGCTGGAATCAAAGGTGTGCTCCACCACATGCAGCAATTATAATTTTTAACATCTTACTTTTTTCAGTAATATAGTTACAGTTCATCATCAAGAAAAACTCTTTCTCCCAGCACCTGGAAGGTGGAGGTAAGCAGATCTCTGTGAGTTTGAGGCCAGTCTGGTCTACAGAGCCAGGACTGTTACACAGAGAAACCCTGTCTCGAAAAACTACCAAAAGAGAGAGAGAGAGGAGGAAGACTTCCTTCTTGGTTGGGTCCTGGAAGGAAGCACACAAGGAAGGGCTGGCTCATCTGGAGAGAATTCATTGAGGAAGCAAAAGCTGAAATCATAGGAGAGCTCATTCGGGTTCTCCCTGAGCAATTGTGAGGACAGCACCCAGGACAGGAACTCTGTGTGTTGTCACCTTTGGGTGAAGATGGATGGTGGTGCTCAGGTCAGCCTGCAGGACTGTAGACTGCAGGGAGCTGAGTCGGTCTCCTCCCTGACATCTGTTCAGGAGTTCTGCGGGGATTTGGCGGCCTCACAGGACAACAAGATTTGCCATGTAATTGTGGAGGAAAGGATTCTGTCACCAGCCCACACTTTCTTCTCAGTTTCTCACCAAGGGGATAATTAGAGGAGGAAAACAAACAAATGCCCTGGAGTTGGTAGATTACAGGAATGGGGCACTGGGGAGTAGAGATCCTCTAGAGACCCCATTCCAGGGCAAATGACAGGAAAATTAGGAAGAAGCACCACCTCGAAATCACTCCCTTCTCTGGCACCCCTGTCTCCCCAAGGTCTCCTTGGCCTAGACAAGAAAGGGAGACCCGTCACCTTCACCAGGCAGATAATGCCCCCACTTTTACACAAGTTCTTAAACAGCCAGAGGATCAAGGGAATGGGAGCAAGCCTCTTCCTTTGAACTCTATTCTGAGCAGAGAAGAAAAAGCATGTAATTATGTTTGCAGTGGTTACAACTACTTTACGTGGTACACCTAGGCTCTGGTGTTTGCATATGCACAGGAAAGGTGTCGATTTCAGTGTGAGATTAGAATGTGCAGCTCTAGACAAACTAAGACTGTCAGACTGGAAGGTCTGTCAAATGGAGGCGAGAGTTATCACCATCCTGGATGCCTGTGTGTCGTTCATATTTAAGAATCCAGCATTTCCCAGCCTGTATTCCATACAGCAGCAGGAACATGAAGCAGGATGCTGGGAGCCCCTGGGTTAGGACATGCTGTGGTACCTCTGCTGCAGATCTGTGATGTGCAAAGTTCTGAAGCATTATGTATGTAATGTGTAGCATACGTGTGCTTATACACATATTCAGTTTTCCATTGAATTATCCTGCCTGTCTGGTCAGATGTCAATGTTTGGAAACCCAAAACACATCAGTTAGCAAGTTTTATTTGGAATTATATATCTTTACTAACATGTTGGCAAAGAACAGAACTTGGAAAAAAATGTATCTGATGAACTCCCCAGATGAGTTAACTTTATAAAGTTAGCTCTGCTTTATAGTCCTGTGCACTGCTAAACCTCTTGGCCTTTTTAAAAAGAGCTGTTGCTGTTTTAAGTTCTAGACCCAGTAGATGTAAAAGTGCACTTTTCGCGGGGCGGTGGTGGTGCACGCCTTTAATCCAGCATTTGGGAGTGTTGCATGAGGAGGAGCGGGCTGCGTCCCGTTGCCCAGCTCCCGGCCACGGGCCTGCTTTTGGTCCCAGCTAGCTTATACCTGAAATAATTACACAGACACTGTATTCATTGAAATACTGCCTGGCCCATTAGCTCTAGCCTCTTATTGGCTAACTCTCACATATTTGTTTAACCCATTTCTAATAATTTGTATGTCACCATGAGTCGTGGCTTACCAGGAAAAATTTAGTGTGTCTGACCTGGCAGCTTCATGGCGTGCAGCTCTCCCTGACTCTGCCTTCTCTCTCCCAGAATTTCGTTTTGTCTCCTCCACCCACCTATGGGCTACCATATCAAAAGGCCAAGGCAGTCTCTTTATTCAAACAATAAAAGCAACACACAAATACAAAAAACCCTCCTACATCAGGGAGGCAGAGGCAGGTAGATCTCTGTGAGTTCAAGGCCAGCCTGGTCTACAGAGGTAGTTTGAGGACAGCCAGGGTTACTAAGAGACACCCTGTCTTGAAACCTCCCCCCTCAAAAAAGTACACTTTGCTATGCTTCCTCTGTATGTAAGCTATGCATACCTTTGTATGTAAACTATGCATACTTTTGTATGTAATGTCATGGACTTTAAAGCAGATGTAGCTCAGATGATCGTGGTTCATTTGCATCTGACTGCAGTGGAGTTCTGCCAGAGGCTGTCCCCAGACGTGGATTCTTTTGTCCGTCTTTCTCAGAAACAAATGTTTATGTTATATAAAGAGTTATGGACGGAGGTCTTTGAAGTTTTTTGTTTCTTTGCTGCATCTTCCTCTTCCCCTCTTTCCCCCTCCTCCTCCTCTTGGCATATGCTTATGTGTGTTCTGTATGCAGGTGTGTGGGGCTTTGTGCGCATGCTTGTGCATGGGTGTGTAGGGCTGAGAAGTTGATGTAGGTGTCTTCCTCAGTTGCTGTCTATTTATGGAAGCAGAGTGTCTCGCTGGATATGGA
>PVIU01009373.1:0-76801 GCA_004026605.1 Ondatra zibethicus
CCCAGCCCCATCTACCTATGTACTAGAGGAAGACCCTCCTTGTTGGTTCCCTGCATATAGCTTATATTTACGAGTTTTAAAAATTATCTATTTTTATTTTATATGCATTGGTATTTTGCCTGCATGTACTGTCTGAGAGAAGGAATCAGCTTCCCTAGAACTGAAGTTACACACAGTTGTGAGCTGCCATGAGGGTGCTGGGAATGAAACCCTGGTCTTCCAGAAGAGTGGTCAGTGCTCTTAACCACTGAACCATCTCTCCAGTCCCCGTATTTACTAACTTTTATTTGAATATTCCTAGTGTCTTCACCGTGTTGATGCTGCCTGGATTAATGGCAGGGAGAACCCAACAGCTATGTGCATCCACACTACCAGGGAGCTTGACCCCTCTCTTTTCTGCTTAACTCTATCCATGAAGATCTTTAGAACAATGCCAGTTTCCTCAGTTTGGCAATTTGGTTGGCAGAGGCCAAAATTAGTTGGGAGTATCTTTCTCACTTTTGGTGAAATTTTAGGTATATTCTTTTTTAAAAGAGAAAGAAAAATCTGGGTGGCTTTTGGAAAATTTAAGAAAGTTAAACATAACTTCAAATTTTCAAAATTTAGCATTTGCATAGAAAAAAGTCCCAAATTATGTTCAATATTTGTATTGTAGCGTTAGCCTGGTTAGTTAAGTCTTCTGGGTAACCTACATCTGAGTAGCAATTTAGGCTTCTAGAAGCTTCTCTGGATCCTTGGGATTGATTAAGTGCTATGGGTGGGAGGGCGATGGTGCCAAGCCCGGAAGCCACATCACTTCTCTTTACAACCCCCTGACCCACGCCCTGCACCAGGCTATATCCCATGGGAAAATGGCAGTGACATGCCACTTAGCAATGTCCTCAAGTGAAAAGGAAAAATAGTTTGGAGAAAAAGTAACTGGTTGTGGTCACGGATGTCATGAGTCAATCTCTCCTTTTATTCTGATTTATTAAAAAAAAAAAAACAGGCTCTTTCTATGTAGCCTTGGCTGTCATGAAACAATATGTAGACCAGTCTGGCAATTGTGAGTGCATGTGTGCTTGTCTCTGTGTGTGTGTGTTTGTGTGTGCACGCATGTGTGTGTGTATGTGTGTGAGAGTCCCACAGTCTATGAGTGGAGGTCAGAGGACAGCTTGTGGGAGTCAGTTTTCTCCTGCTGCTATGTGGGCCTGGTGATTGATCTAAGGTCATCAGGCTTGGCAGCCAGTGACTTTACCTGCTTAGTCACCTTGCCGGCTCCCTCCTTTTATTTAACTAATCAAATGATCCTATGACATTGAGAAAAATCATGGTAGCTTTGAAGAGCATGTATAATGTCTTAGAAAATCCATGCGGTTGGGAAACTATTGTGTTTTGCTATAATGAATTATAGAAATCAAGTCAAATAGCAAGGAAATGGATCTGCCTAGATGCCCATCAGCAGATGACTGGACAATGAAACATGGCACATACATGTACACGGTGGAATTTTATTCAGCCATAAAGGAAATTGAAATATGCAGGCAAAAGGATGGAACTAGAAAATATTATGAATAAGATAGTGTAGGACAAATACCACATGTTCTTCCTCATATGTGAATCCTAGCTTCTAAATTTTATTAGCGTGAATTGATGTGGGAGTGGGTGTGGGCAGAGGCCAGGACACTGGAAGGGGCCATGAGAATGGAAAAATGGGCTGTGAGGGAAGGGGTGCAAAGGGTAACAGAATAAAAGTGACATTAAATGGAGGGGAAATAGGAGGAGGACAGGGTGATGGAGAGCAGGGAGATGAAGGAGGACCGGGGAGGTCCACAGAAACTTTGCAAGGAATGCCATAAAGAAACCTGTTATTTCATATGCTAAGTAAAGAAGGACATTTTCAGAAACTATATTGACTTTTAAAATATGCATAGTTGGCAACTGAAGTTATGAATTTGTCATTTTCCCCCAAAGTGACACATACACCAGTGCTGTACACTGAAGGCAATTCCATTACACTGGGCCATTTTGGTGGAATTTTGGGTGTAGACTGAGGCTGGCAGTTTGTTCAGACCCAAAATAACCACACAGAAACTATATTATTTGCAATAGTTTAGCCAATATTTTAAGCATATTTCTAGCTAACTCTTATATCCTAAACTAACCCATCTCCATTAATCTGTGCATCACCATGAGGTTGTGGCAAAGTCTCCATGGACTCTGGAGGAGGTGCCTGTCTCCTGCAGAGGCTACATGGCTTCTCCCTGACTCTGCCTACTCTGTCTCTACATCTCTGTTCAGATTTCCTGCCTGGCTTTACCCTGTTAAGCTATTGGCCAAAAGCAGCTTCTTTATTAACCAATGGCAATAAAACACCTTCAGAGCATTTACAGAGGGAAATCCCACATCAGTTGGGTCCCTTCACACTTCCCTTACTTTGTATATTTTCATTTTATCTATTTAAAAGTATACTAATGGAGAGAAAGGCATACACCACCACCGCCAGGCACTCGGGAGTCGAGGCCAGCCTGGTCTACAAGAGCTATTTTCAGGACAGGTTCTAAAATTACAGCAAAACTCTGTCTCAAAAAACCGAAAAAAAAATAATGGAGAGAAAGAAAACAAAGTGGAAAGGAGTAGGGGAAAGGAGCACACGAGGGACGGAGGGAGGAATGGGTACTGGACACAGGCACCCTACACTTAATTTTCCTGACTGGTGCTGTTATTTACTAAGTGATCACAATGAATTTTGAGGTCTTCCTCCCAACTCTGAGAAAAAACAAACAGAGCTTCATTTCACTGTTTATTCTGACATCAAGTTTATTTTTCAGTTACATTTGTGCAAGCTCTGGCTTACACCTCTGGATGGAACTGAGGTACGTTACAAGTGAAAGGTAACTGGGGAAATGTTTGGGGTGAGCCCCTTCCTTTCTGAGCATTGCAGCCTCATTCAGGCAGTCACCCTTCAGGGAGTTCCAAATGAGTAATGCAGTTCTGGGAAGTTTTCGAATGTGTGAGACACAGCTATGCTTCAGGAGTGTGCAGTAATTATAAAACAGGTTAAAAGGTACAATTAGGAATGATGGAAGGGCACTTCTCTTTCCTGGCAAGACCAGGCAAGCCTCAGAGGGAAATTTCTGCCATCTATTCAACTGCACGTTTTACCCAGGCATCAACATATCTAAAACTTGCAGGTACTTCAGGATCTGTGCTTTCACTCTTGCATAAGTGCCTGTGTGGTTGCACGGGGCAGTCTGGGCTCTCTGCCTGCAGTAGAAGTAGGTCTATAAAACGCCTTTGGTATTTGGAGCATGCGGTCCACGAAGGTTCTCTTCAGGAATTGTAGGAGTTGTCACTCACTGTAAGGAGAAGGGTCCCAATGAACCCTTCCATCCTTCCTGGTTCTACTGTTCCTATTCGAATCACTATTATGGAAATAATAGGAACAGCAAGTCCAAGGTCACATAGATTCTTAGAGAGGATGTTAGAGCAAAATGTGGTCAAAAGACTCACGACAGAACATCTTAACATTTGATCATGTGGTTTGTTTCTCTCTGTACTCATGTGAGAAGCAGTTTTCTAAAAATACAGTGTGAGAAAATATGTTCAATAAATTAATTGCAGCTATGTTTTAGACAGACTGTTGGGAAATGGTCACAGAGCTAAGTTTCTCTCTTATGTCTTTTTCCTGCCAAAGAACTGGGGCAAATCATTTTACTTTGAAGAACTAGGCCTTGGGTGTTTCTCAAAGCATCTAAGAGACCTTTTCTCCAAGAATTCAGGCTGTCATCTGTGGAAGGAGGGACACTGGCCGTCAGAGTCCAGCACTGGACTTCTGTCCTTTCTTCACATGCGTACCTATCCCTGAGGGGTCTTCAGTTACTTTTAACATCTGCAAACTCAGTGGCCACACGCCCACAATGAGTTCAGCAATAGCAGACGTCCAAAATGCTTCCTGGTGCACACAGCACATAGACGTTTCTATCTTAAAATGGCTAAGAGCAACATTTGAGCATTGAACTAATGGAAAATAGCTCATGCTTCAGGATCTTAGCCTTCTTTATTAGCTTTAGATCAGATATTTCCCCTAATGTTTGGAATCAGTTCTTGATTGTGTCTTCCCCACCCCCAGCCCAGTTCATTACGTGTGTTTTCAGAGATCAGTGCTTCAATGCCTGTCACCATTTCTCCGCATTTTCACGAGCATTTTTTTTTTGTGGTCTTGTGAGTCACTTCTTCCTCACCTTCCACAAATAGCGTGGGTTAAATAGAGCTGTGGGGATTTTTTTTTAACATAAAGAATCATTTTGCCTTCATAATCTAAAAAAGCGTCACTTATATTGAACACACACACACACACACACACACACACACACACCCCACATGAACAACCTACCAATGCAGCCACCGTGGTAGGTTCCATAAGGTCGGGTGGCAGTGACTTGTGTTTTGTTGTGGTGCGGTTGCCCGGCCGCCGTGATCTTTTGCTATTTCGTAGGCAGGTGAAATCACAGAGTGGATTGAGAGCCTGACCTCATTGCATCCTACATGCTGAATCACGGTCCTCCAACTGTCATCAGATGGTACGGGCAGCAGTCTGCTCTCCTGGAAATGAAAACGTGCACAGGCTCGTGTGACCTGTTTACTGCTGTTTCTCATTAATATCACATGAATAGGATCAGCAAAATGCCATTTTCTCTTTCTCTTCCTCTTTTGTATTGCTCAAGCAAATGCTTTTAAATCGTGCCAGCGGCTTTCATTTTAAGGCTGTAATCGGCGCACTAGCCCCTTATCCTCAGTGTCGTGACTGACCTCTAGCGGCTGAGATGAGTTACATCAAGTTTCAAATGGGATTATCTTTTCGTTTTCTCCCCAGAGTGAACTGTCTCAAACAAAAACCCTGAGAGTCATCCCAGAAGAATATGATGCTTTGGGGTTTGCGAAGAGCAAGAGATGAATGATTTTAATCTCTATTTTGACTCATTTTGTCTTGATTTGAAACCACTAGATCTCGGCAGGAATTCCACCCAGACCCTTGATAGTCTGTACGATGGCCCCCTGCCACTCTGATTATAAGACAGGAGGTTTCTTTCAGAGCAGCAGCTTTCCAGGATTTAAATAGGTAGTTGTTCAGCCAACCATTTTTTTTTCATTCAAAATGCAACGAAAGCTGAAATTGCATGTTGAATTGTGTCCAGATGCTGTCTTCTTTTGGGCCTGGCCAGCTGATGCTGTTACTCATTTCCTGATGTGTCAAAAACACATTTGTACTTGAGTCTAACTGGCAATCTACAATGAAGTCTACAATGGGTGAATTGGGGCGATTGCTTCCCAGATCCAGCAGACTGGGCGTGTTAAGAGTTAATCATTGTGTGTCCAAACCGGGTGTGTTATTCTTGAGAGGCAGAGTTAACCATTGTGTGTGCATCCCTTTGCACAACCACACACACAGTGTGTCCAAGCCGGGTGCGTTATTCTTGAGAGGCTTGGGAACACAAGCTTTCCCTTGTTCTCATCAGTAAAAACAAGGGCCATTTTGATGGCTACATTTTCCATAAACAATAATTTTTAAAAATCACTTTTAACAACTTGTTGATAGGAATATTAGATTAGAATATCAATTCTAAATGCTCTGGTAGTTATTTCTTGCCAGAGTGTATGATATCTGGTAAGTATCCAGTAAGGGTATTTTTGCCTAATTTTTCCGTCATACTTTGGTATGCAAAGTTGACAACTTCATCTCAAAAATATAGGTCAGACAAACATCCAAATTCCCTAAGAACAAATTTCAGTTGTCTCCTGCTTCCTTTGGACCAGTTTTTCTGAGCTTCTGGACCAGCAAAGAAGCTCTGTTTGAATAGTTGCAAAGCTGTAAGATTGAAAAGCTACACTGAATCTCTTGCTGAGCTGTGAAATCAGTTCCTGCTTGCAAGTCCCTTATTTTTCTCTGGAAAAGTTTCAGGGACGATTTGTGCATCCTTTGTCTGAAATGTGTCTGTGTGGCTAATTGCTCCTAGCAGATGCAAATAGAAGCAGTAGCCTCTGCAGCTTGAGGGTCCTTCTGCCAGCTACCAGTGGCCTCCCTCGCCAGCTTCTCGCAACAGCTTTTCCAAGACTTCCCTCATCTTAGCAAATCCTCTTCTCACTCCTACACTCCAGTCAGTGGATGACCTTGGCTCTCTTGTTCCAGAGGACACAGACTATTTACATAACTCCTTGCAGTTCTCGCAGTTAACTGAAAATGCTTACCTTTACAGATACCGCCTTATCGCTTCTCTCCAGGGGAGGATGAAGGGATGCCTCTTATTTTCCAAATGGATCCTCTGCTACGTCTATCTCCATCTTTGTCTACATCCCTGCTTCCTTCTCAGGTATCTTCAAACTTTTGCCGGTCACTGTCTTAATCTCCTCAGGATATAGACATGACACCAGCTCTCCAGAAATGCTGCTCTAGACTCTGTGAGAGGAGGAGAAACTGCCTCTTCCTGAACGCAGAGGCTACAGAGGGTCTGTAGATAGAAGCTGCCATGAGTTTGGTCCCATGGCCTTGCCACCCTGGTTTTACTGTATTGGAGTATGTATAGGAGCTGCAGCCAAAGGCAGCAGGAGTAAAGGCCATAGCCAAAGGCAGCTCAGATGTGAGAGCCAAAACGACAGTAGTTCTGTTTGGGTTCCTCTTTGCAAGCAATAGAAAATGACATTTAATTTAACCTCAATAGGAAACTCACTGGATAGATGGCTGGCTCTCATATCTACAGGAGCCTGCAAGAGCTTTAGAAAAGAGAGTTCCCTGGAGCATCTGTCTGTCTGGGGGCATGGAGAGGAACAGCAAAATTTCTACTAGGTGAGAAACATTTCAGCTTGCTACTTCTGCTGATCCTTGGAAGCACTGAGCTGCAGAGGTCTCTGTACTTGTTTATCTTAGGCCAAATGATTTACTGGTCCATGGGCAAGTTGGGCAGGGAGAGAGCGAGCATTGGTCCACTCACTACTGCGTGGTATGAGTGTTCTGTCATTACTCTAGTCTGTACTAGGACACTACCAAAATAGGAATTGGTTGCTGGGTTGGTCAAACCCACAAATGGCGACTGCAGATGATGAACCTACTATGGAGAGTTTCTTTCAAAAGGCGTGAAAATGAGACAGAGACAGCAGGAGGGGAAAGTACTAGAAACAGAAACATAGTGACTAAAAACAGAATAAATACTAGCAGAGAGAAGGAAAGATGAGATCGATTCCAAGAGCTGCAATCAGATAGGAGAGCTGAGTCACGAGAATGGTGGTCACAAGAGTGTGAAGACAGATGGCTATCCACTCAGAGGGGCGCTGAGACAGGGACAATGTAGTGATGAGTGGGTTGGTTGCAGGAGCTGGCTTGTTTTTGAAGGAATATCCAGTGTGATCTAGCTTGAGGGCTTTGGCTAATAGACACATACTGTCCCTTGTGTGTGTGTGTGTTTGTGTGTGTGTGTTTGTGTGTGTGTGTGTCAGTTTCACTACTCAGATGTAGTGTGCATGTTGTGGCTATTATTATTTTAAATAAATTATTGCATGTCTCAGCTGCTTCAGCTATAAGATTATGCTTATGTGGACTGTGCAATTGATGTAAACATTAAACTTAGCAGACTTCCTGGGATACTAGATGTTACATATGGTAGCTGTCATTATTGCTATTGCCATTTCATGCTGCCATGATTTTACAAATCGTAGTTTATTGTTTTATCTTCATGGAAACTTCCAGCTCGTCTCTTAAGATTCAGTTCAGATGTAGCTCTTAAGTCTTTCTCTTGGCACTAGGCTTAACGAATGCCGCAGTCCTGTTCAGCAAGCACCGAGTGACTACTACACACAAGTACGGCATGTGGAGACCTCAAGAGAAGAACTCTGCCCTGCAGAAGACTGAAATACAGTGACAGTGACGCAAACATCCAGTCTTGCTGTCTTCTAATAAATGCTCGAATAGAGCTACGACAGGGTAGCACCTGGTTTTGTATTTTTTTCTTCTGAAATTATGCCTCTACAGCAACAGACATGTTGGTATTATTTTATTATTTGCATAGCTACTTCTTTTGTATCTGTATAATACTCAATAGATTGTGTGTGTGTGTGTGTGTGGTGGTACTTATGCACATGTGTGCATTCATAGTATCAGAGGGCTTGGGTGTTGTTCCTGAGAAGCTCTCTATTTTTCTTCTTTGACACAGATTCTCTCACTGACCTGGAACTTGTCAAGGAGACAAGGCTGGCTGGCCAGTGAGCTCCAGGATTCTCACCTAGCACTATTGCTAGGATTACAAGCACCAACAGGTTCAGCACTTTTTTTTTTAATGTGGGTCTTAGCCGTCTGGGGATGTCCCTGGGTGCAGATGCATATAAGCCACCCACTATGGGAGCTTAGGCCAGGCTTACCCTACCTTCCCCATGTCAAACCCACACAAATAAAAATATTTAACTATCTGAAAAAATGTGGATCTTAGAATAGAATTTATGTTCTCATTCGTGCAAGATAAGTACTTTCTGGAACTATCTCTCCATCTCTCCAGCCCCAAAGATAACATTTTATTTGGTTATTACTATTTAAAATAAAAAACTTTATCCTGAAATCTCACAAAAATTTTCCTTTACCCAAATTAAAGTTCAGTCATCAGTTAATGTCACCTCTACTGTGTTGAAATTTCAATGAGGGGAGGAAGATGGGGGTTGGGGGATGTTAAGTCAAAGCTGATAGGTTTTTGTGATTTCCCAAAGGAGTTTCACTCATTCAAGATGAAACACCAGGCCTAGGAGAGGCTAAGATTTGTCAGAACACAATAGAATGGGCTTGGGGAGCAGGTGGAGTGAGAAATGGAAATGGTAGGCCTAGGAGGGGTGGGCAGAATCCCAGGAGGAACAGAGAAAGGGAGGGAGGATGGTCCGTGGCGTCTTTCTGGGTAAAGAGGAGGAGAGTTGGCGAATGAAGAGACCGAAGAGCAGAGGCCAGATAGACAATGAGTGTGGAAGGCAAGACAGACAGATTTTAACTCTCGGTTTATTTGAAGGTTAAGGGAAACATTGGTTTGCACAGTGAATGAGCAGGACAGGTTGAATGCAATTATAAGAGGGAAGGGGCCTATGGGAAGGTCAAAGCAGGGCCCATATCAGGCCGCCTGCGTGGGTATTCAGGGAGTGGAATACAGAGGGGGAAGGACCCAGACACAGGAATGGGTCTAAGACAGACTTCGGTGTCACCTTCCAAGGTGTTCTGTCTCACACCCCTTCCGAAAGATGGCTTGTGATTTGCATAAGCATAGCCATACATCCCCCATTTTAATGTCTCTCCCTTTTGTTCTGCTTTTGACCTAGTGAAAAAAATTCTGTCGATGTCAATTTCCCACGTCGCTGTTTCTTATGGCCTATGATGGTGTTTCGTGTTGATTAACCGCCAAAACAGCGTGAAGAGGTAACCTAACATTATGCAAATGCTGAGTAACTAGATTATTTTTTTTTTGCTTACCTGACTCAGAATTTGCAGGTGTACAATTTATGTTTTTTTTTTTTTCTCCTTCGGCCAGTGACTTTGACTAATGAAGCCGTATGGAAAGAACCAGCATGGGGTGGGGAGGAACATGTGCAAAGGGACTGGCAACATAATGATGACGATCTTTCAGTGCTGAAAAACCTAGTGTCTTGCAAATGTGGAAAATGAACTTTGAGAAGCCGCAGGGCTTGCTAGGGTCATCGCATGGGAGGAGAATTAGGAGGCCGGATTTTCTCTTCTGCTAGGAGGATAGACTGTTTACTATGTGGTAACGACAACAGGGGAAACTCCATTCTCTATCACTGGGCAAGTGGAGGAGGGACTGCTGGGCGAATTAAACCAGGCTCTGTTTACTAGGGTTCACATGCTATCTCCGTTTCTGTAAAGCTGGGTTCTATTTGAGAGTCAGTGAGAAATTTGAGGGAAAGAGTAAAATGATAAAATTATACTTTAGGAAGTTAGTTAAGGCTAGTGGGAATAGCCTTCATGGCTAGGGTGGCTTAAAAATAATACACACTTTAAATATATTTATCACTGCATTTTAATTAACTCAAGCTGGTTTTAGTGGCTTGATTCTTTTTTTTTTTTGTGGGTGACTTGTATAGGAAACCTATTATGCTTTTGTTTCACAAACTCTACTGTTTGTCTTTCTGTGAAGTGACCTATTTTCCGTAGGTGAAAATTTTGTCTGAGCTACTAATTGTGATGTTCTGTTCGGTGGTCGTGATGCCTAGTGCAGTTTCTGAGATCAGCTTAACATAGAATAAAGTCATCTTAGTGTGCTCAGACTGAAGCGACAAAGAGCACCATACACAGTGGAGATTCGTCCTCCCAGCTCTGGAGATGGAGAAGGTCACAGTCACAGCACTGGCATGTTTGTTTTCTGATAGAGAAGTTTTGTGCTGGCTCATTGATGGACACCTTCCTTGTGTATACTCCCAAGGGACAAGGACAAGGGATCCATCTGGATGTTTTCAGGACAATGTTAAAAGTTTGCCCCTGAGCAGACAGTGCTAAGAAGGACAGTGTGAAGACAGACTGAATGGATGGACTTGATCTTGCTTGGTGTGAGAACACAAGCAAAGGTTAACATGAATTATTTCTTGGAAATGCCCAAATTAAAGGAAAATGAAAACTTAGCCATGCATGGGGGTACATGGAGTCAGAGGCAGGTGGTTGTAGCACACATCCTATTTGGTCTTAGTAATAAAAACTCGGGGTCAGCTATCAGGGGTTGAAAGCTGAAGGATCTGAGAGGTAGATCAGCCAGCACTAGAGTTTTTACCTCTACCAATGCTGAGACCAAAGGGACGAACTCGTCCTCAGCCTGCATCCTCAGCCTGCATCCTCAGCCTGCATCCTCAGCCTGCATCCTTCTCACACTGCTTCAGACTGACTGCACTGACCTCCCGTCTCCTTCTGCCGTGTGTTTCTCTCTTCACTCAGCCATACCTCTGCTGTCTCCACCTCCCTACTGCTGGAATTAAAAGCATGGGGTCCCAAATGCTGGACTGATCTTTGTGTGAACTCTGTTTGTCTTTTAGACTATTTTTGTGTAGCTCAAGGTGACCTTGAACTAACAGATCCATTTGCCTCTGCCTCTCAAGAGCTGGGATTAAAGGTGTGTGCCACCACTGCCTGGCCTCTATAGCTAGCTAGTGTGGCTAGCTCTGCACTCTGATCCTCAGGCAAGCTTAATTTGTTAGATCATAAACAAAGTATCATCGCAGGTGGATATCTGAGTTTGAGGCCAGTTGGATCTACAGAGCAAGTTCCAAGACAGCCAAGGCTACATAGAGGAACCCTGCCCCCCACAAAACAAAACGAAGAGAAACTTATGTGTAACCAATCAGAATCCACAGATTAACATGTACAACTACGGCCTTTTTTTTTTTTAAATAGACTAAATATAACATTCTGAGTCTTTTGTATGCTAGGCAAGCACCAAGCGGCACCATTGGTTCAAGATTCGGATCCAATATATAAATTTTGGAGGCACCAAAGCAATCAGTCTACAGCAAAAATCACTGGTGAAGGCTCACACAAGACTTGCTTTAAATTTGCAGAGGGACATGCTCTGCACTCCCACACTCTTGCATTTACTCTTCTAGCATAAAATGCTGTTATCTCTCATTTTGGCTTATAATTATAATTCATAATTTGGGATGTCAATTCAGTGTGTGTCCATGTCTCTCTCTGTATGTGTCTGTGTGTGTGTGTGTCTCTCTCTGTCACTCTGTGTGTGTGTATGCTGTATGTGTTTACTGCTTTGGAGGAAATGTACTATTAAACATAATTAACAATTTGGAATAATTATAGTTGGAAAGAATAGGCATGAATACATGAAAAGTTAGATAAAATACTTTGCCAAGAGGAGGCCTAATGAATACATTATATTTTGAGGAATTTTTCAAGTAATAGCTTTAGATGTTGAAATACCTGGCTCCCATCCCATTGTACCTAATTTGTATAACAGAAGTTTCATGTCTTTTTGGCATTGAAAAGCTTACATAGCTAACCTAGAATAGGAAATGGTGAAGGTAATAAATACATATGTTAAGAAAATAGAAAGACCAGTTAGCGGTGGAAGGGAAGCAGCAAATAAGATTAGGGAGCAGGGAGGAGGGCAGTCAGTTGCAAGTGAATGGACAAGCTAGTGCTGAGCCTCACTGAAGCAGAGACACAAACATTTTATTTTAAAGTTTTATTTCCTATGCAAGCCTAAGAACCCATTCTCTGGGAAATGTTTTCCTTGAGATGACTTGCTAACTGTTCATCTTTCCACCTAGGCTATGAGGGCCTGGAGTTAGGCTAAGGACCAGGTCCACCTACTCTGCCCATTGGGCATCTGAGAATATATTTGAACACTCGGGAGTGGTGTAGCAACCATTTCCCAAAAACAACAGTGTCCGTGTCTCCAGCAGCAGAGTCTAGTCTGGTGTTAGCAGGTACTTCCAGATAGCTTTGCTTAACAAATCCTAGTGTTTGATTCTGGGAATTGGTTATGGCTGAAACATTCATAAATATGCTTCTCAAACCTTTTGAGAATGTATGTGAAATTCCCAGCAACTTTAGAATAATTTCTATTGTCTTCTTTAATTAGCTAAAGTCAGTTTCTTTTATATGCACATAGAAAATCCTGTCTATAAAGTAGTGCCAAGTGAGGTTAAAAGTAATAAACTTGCAGAAAACTAGGGGGAAACTAGAGTTTCCTATGTCTTGTTAGGAGCTAAAGGGAAGTGGAAAATCAAGTTGTTGTTTTTGCATGAGGACATTTTCATAGAAATATATGTTATGTGTTAAGCATCTTCCCCCATGTTCCTCTCCTCCCACTTCTCATGTCTCCTCCTAACGTTAGTCCCTTTTGTTCCCCTATACAGGTTCATTTCTATTTTTATGCATCATATATGTGTGTATGTATATATGAAATACATAAAAATAGAAGCGAATATACATAAAATAGAAGTGAATATGTGTGCATATATATATACATATACACACACAGACACATACACAGACACACACACATTCATACACTGAGACCACAAATGATAGAAAACATGATATTTATCATTTCAAGACTAGCTTAACTTGTTTAAAGTGAGTATCGTCAGTTGTGTGTTTTGTGGAGGCCCAAAAATGTGAGCCTATTTCTACTTTGTCTGAAGGTCAGAGTTTTAGTTTGCTCAAACTTGTTTTCATTCTACCCTGACCAAAGGTCAGAGTTGGAACTTAACTTCTGTTCCTTCAAGGTTATTGTCTGCTTCTGCCTCAAACAGAAGTCCCACCTAGATTTAGATCAGAGAGTTCTGCTCTCTCAAGGTTATTCGTCAACAGGTGTGGCTAATAGCCAGACCTTATATTTCAGGAATAGAGAAGTATATATATTTATATCCCAAACAAAAGTTTAAGGATCCTACTAAGTTCCAACTCCCTTAGGGAGGTAACAGTGGTTTCCACCCAGGGAGTAGTTTGCCTACAAAACATTTTGCTCTAGGGTGTGAGGTTACTTGTCTTGTTCTAGCAACAAAATGTTTAACTAAGAATGTAGCCCGCAATATTCAACATTCAACTGGTATGTTCATTTTCTTGTATCATGTTAATGCAGTTTTTTTTTTAAATCTTACTCCTACCTTTTGGAGTCAGGGTATTTTAAGCAAATGGAAATTAAATGCAGCCTATTTCAGTATTCACTGGAACTCCCTCCTGGTACTATCCTATGTTTCTGTTTTTATTATTTTTACTCGTGTCTTCCTATTCCTTTCTACTTTCTTAATCCCCATGTCCCAACCCTGGTAAGTGGCATATTTGTCAAAGCTGGTCTCTGACAGCCTTTTATCTTGCAAATAACATAATTTTGATCTTCCTTATGACTAGAAAAATTCCATTGTGCATACATACCCTGTTTTCTTTATCCATTCCTTTGTTGTTGAGTTCCTAGGTTGGTTCTATGGCTTAGCAATTGAGAATAAGGCTGCAACAAATATTGGCACGCAAATATATCCCTGATATACTGACCTACAATCCTTTGGAGAAAAAATAGCCTGGAATGGTATAGTTGCATTGTGTAGTAGACTATTTTTAATTTTGATTCTTGTTTTAACAATTTTCATTGACTGCTCACTATATTATATACATTGTAGACTGATTATTAGGAACAGAACAAATACAAATTCCATCCTCAGTAGAGTAACATTTTAGAGGAAGAAGACAAATTAGGAAGTACATATATGATATGCCAGGCAGTGACTAACTCTATGGGGAAAATATATATTAGGGGTGAAATATATTTAATCTTCATTCCTCATGGAGCCCACTGGGATTAAAATTGAGGGGATAGGGCTGATATGGGAATTCCGGGCTTACTGTTTTGACCGACATAAAACACAGTTTGAGGAAATAATAAATAAAAATAATAAATAATGCATATTGTCAAATACGAAAGCTAGTAAATACAAACAACTTACACCCTCCTGGAAGAAGCAGAATGATTTGGGGGCTTAAAGTATTCAAAAGAGATTTCTCGCCCCATTGATTGGTGCAAGAGAGAGATAACCATTGCAGAAAGATGTCTTTGTCAGTCTATAATGCATTAAGATGGAAGTTCTGCACACACGGAAGAGGATTTAGTTCACTGTGGGTGCTCAGTAAATGCCATGTTTCTCTGAGCCCTCAGGCTAACTGACCCTGTGCTCCTCTGCCCTGAAAGGGTTCAGCTGCTCAGCAGGTCTCCATGGAGGGGTGCTAGGGTCGAATACTGCACGGTGTGTGGATATTACCATCTCTGCGTTTGATTGATAGCTGCATTGTTTGTTTCGGATTCTCTTTCCACTTAGTTTTGCTATCATTAATCAGTGGGGTGGCATGACAGGTGCCGGTGTCTGGGGTGGTTTCAGTGAATTAGTTCTGTGAGAGATAAATGATTCAAACTTGGGTTTGTCTTTCAACACCTTTGTTTCAGAAACTGTCAGTTCAATTACACAGAGTGTATTAGCTTTTGCCCTTGAGCTGGCTGACTTTGGATTCAATTCCCCTATTAGATATATTTCTTTGTTAACAGATTAAGAAAAAAAGGTTTCAATCCTCTTTTCTAGAAGCCCATCCTGACTTTCCTATTTTGATTTTCCTTAGTGTTTTTTATTCTTCAGTTCAAACCCAGAGGGTTTTTTTTTGGTTTTTTTTTTTAAGGTTGTGATTTAATAACAACATTTCTCCCTTCCCTTTCTCCCTCCAAATCCTTTAATATACCCCTTCCTGATCTCTTTCAAATTCATGGCTTCTTTTTTTTATTAATTGTTATTACATACATATATGTTATTACATACATATACAGATTTCCCTCTGTATGCTGTGAATACCATTAATGAATTAAAAAACTGCTTTGGACCAGGGCAGAAGTTAGGAAGGCAGGGAAAACTAAACTGAATCCTGGGAGAAACAAGGGCAGAGCAAGAGAGAAGCCATGGAGCCCCACCAGAGACAGATGTTGGAACTTTCCTGGTAAGCCACAGCTATGTGGCAATACAAAGATTAATAGAAATTAGTTAAATTAATATGTAAGGGTTAGCCAACAAGAAGCTAATGGGCTAAGCAGTGATTTAATTAATACAGTTTTTGTGTGGTTATTTCAGTTCAGGGTGATTGGGACAAAGAAGCGGCTCCCTCCTTACTACAAATATGTATTTGTATATCATATATATCCCTAAATATAACATGTTAAGTCCATATAATGTGATTTTTATGTTTGTTTCTATGGATGACTGCTTGATACTGGACAATGAGCATGTTCTTCCCTGGGGAGGACCCACCCCTCCTGCCCCCAGCTTTACTCAGTTGCCTGTAGTTCTTTGTGCAGAACTGAGGCCTTGTGGGTTTTCCCCCACTCAGTTTGGCATGTCCTTTGATGGCCTCCTTGTTCAACTCATATTTGGACGGTCATGTTGGTGAGACTTTATGGGTGTAGCTTCTGATGTTGCTAGGAGACACAACCTCACAGCAAACTCCCTGATCCTTGGGGTCATATTACCTTTCTGCCTCCTCTTCCACAGTGTTCCTTGAGCCTTAGGTGCAGCAATGTTTTGTCTTAGACCTATAGTGTAATTTTCTTCCCTTATTGATAAAACTTCTCTTTGCAACAGACAGAGATCATTCCAGAAAAGCACAAACCATTAAAATGCAGAGCAGTGGAGGCCACATTTATTTTTTTAAACTACAGAAAATCCTGTGAACGCTGTATTAATGCATGATGAATTTCTACAGCCTTAGCAACTTAAAAGATCAGATTATTTCACATCTTTGTGGGTCAGTAGTTTTGCTGCAGTTTAGAGTCCCTAATCACACTCAAAGGCTTTGCTTCACGTGATGCTGGTCTGTGGTTTAATCTGGGACTGGGCCAAAGTAGCTGTTGATAGAATTCCTTTTCTGCTGTCCCTGGATGTATAGTGACTTGATTTTTTTTTAAGGCCATAGGGATCTCTCCTTTTAGGGAATACCCTTTAGAATCCCTTGCAAAGGGCTCACTTGATTTATCCTGATCTCTCTTCCCCAGGATAGTTTCCCTATTGATGAACTCAGGGTTAATTGGTTAGAGACTTAATTCTGTGAACCTCCTCACCTCCTGCCTTTCCTATGTAGCATATGTAACCATAGAAAAACATAAAAAATTACTTCATATTCACTGGCCCATCCAATACATAGGAAGATAAAGTTTTATACAGTTGTAGGCCATATCAGAAGTCTGCCAATTGTATATTTAAACTGACAACAGGACAACTCCATGATACAGTTAATGTGAAGGCTAGAGGTTCTTCCCCTCTAGTGTCTCTCAGGGGAAACCTACAGTTTATTATTCCTACCAGATTTATATAGGTCATAAACTCCGTTCTCTTCCTCTTCCTTCTTCTTCCTCCTCCTCTTCTTCTTGCAGTTATGATTATTATTAAGGTGTGTGTGTGTGTGTGTGTGTGTGTGTGTGTGTGTGTGTGTGTGTGTACGTACATGCACGGGAGAGAGAGAGAGCATGATGTGGGATTCCCCTCTGTAGGCTGTGAATATGTTTTATTACCATTACTTAATAAAGAATCTGCTTTGGGCCTATGACAGGGCAGAATAGAACAAGGCAGGAATATGGAGGAAAAAAGCAGGCAGAGTCAAGGAGAAGCGATATATCTGCCACAGGAGACAGATGCTGGATGTTGGACGGAACCTTACTGGTAGGCCACAACCATGTGGCAATACACCGATTAATAGAAATGGGTTAATTTAAGATATAAGAGCTAGAAATATGCATAAGCTAATAGGTCAAGTAGTGTTTTAATTAATATAGTTTCTGTGTGCTTATTTGAGGTCCGAGTGGCCGGGAAACAAACTCAGGCAACAAAAGCAAATACATGGAAGTCAGTGAATGACTTCGTGAAGCTGGTTCTCTCCTTCCACCTTTATGTGGGCTCTGGAGGTTGAACTCAGGTAACCAGTTCTGCACAGCAACCAGTTTTCCCAGTATAGTCACCCCACCAGCTCCTCACTATTTATTTGTGGTTGATGTAGGAGGGCCCAGACCATTGTGGGTGGTGCCAACTCTGGGCAGGTGGTCCTGGGTTCTATTTTTTAAAAAAGCAGACTAAGGAAGCCATGAATAGCAAGTCAGTAAGCAGCTCCTCTTCATGACCACTGCATCAGCTCTTGCTTCCAGGTTCCAACCCTGTTTGTGTTCTGCCTTGGCTTCTCTAAATGGACAGTAGTTTGGGATATGTAAGCCAAATAAACTTTTTGCTTTCCAAGTTGCTTTTGGTCATCACCTCAGTAGAAAGTAACTAGGACATGTAGTTTCCAGGGAATAATAATATGAAGTTGTCTTAGTTATGGTTTCTATTGATATGAAGAGATATCATGACTACAGCAACTCTTATAAGGAAAGACATTTAATTGGGGTGGCTCCCTTACAGTTTCAGAGGTTCAGTCCATTGTAATTATGGTAGGGAACATGGTGGCATACAGGCAGATGTTATACTGAAAATAGATGAGAATCCTACATCTTGCAGGCAACTGAAAGTTGACTGAAACATTGGGCAGTATCCTGAGCATAGAGAACTTCAAAACCCATCTCCATGATGACACACTTCTTCTAACAAGGTCATACCCACTCTAACAAAGCCATACTTCCTAATAGTGCCATTCTCTATGAGATTATGGGGGACAATTACATTCAAACTACCACATTCTACTCCATGGCCCCTTAAGCTTGTAGCAATATCATACTGCAAAATGCATTTAGTCCAACTTCAAAAGTCCCCATAGCCTATCACAGTCTCAACAAAGTTTAAAAGTCCAAAGTTCAAAGTCTATTCTGAGATTCATGCAATCTCTTAACTTTAATCTCCAATAAAATCAAAATAAAAAACCAGATCACATATTTCCAACATATAATGGCACAGGGTATACATCCATTCCAAAACACAAGGAAGGGAGCATAGTGAGGAAATGCTAAACCAAAAACAAGACTAAGAACTAACCAGGCAAACTCCAAACTCTGCATCTCCATGTCTGATGTCAAAATACTCTTCATATCTCTAGCTCCTTTCAGTTTTGCTGGCTGCAACATAATTATTTTTCTTGGGCTGTTTCCACTCTCTGATAGTGGATCTCCTCTGGAATTATCCCATGACTCTTGTATCTTTAATATCTTGGGATCTCCAGGGCAATCCAGGCTTCAATTTCACAACTTTGTCCAATGATGGCCTGTCCATTCAGGGACACCTATAACATATGCCTGGCCTCAATGACTTTCTTTAGGCATGGAGGCAAATATAACCTGTTTCTTCTCTCCTTAACTCTAAAGCCAGAACCACGTGGCTAAAGCTACAAAGTTCCATTGCTTTCTGGGACTGGAACAAGGTCACCTTGTTCAATTATATCTTTACTAGTTTTCTATCCTTCACTGCTTAAGCTTTGCTGTCATGAAACTTGCTCTCTAGACCAGGCTGGCCTTGAACTCAGAGATCTGCCACCTTTATCTTCCCAGTGTTGAGATTAAAGGTGTACACCACCATACCTGGCTCTAAACTTTTCTTTAATTCATTTTAACAAGTTAGAAACTTAGCTGGGTAAGATATTGCCCTGAGGTCACCACTCCCTTTATTCCATTTCTTAATCTGTTTATCTCCTTGAACACATAACTTAGCTCCATTCTGCTTTCTAGTGCACTTTTTCTCCTCAGATATTTTTCCTTGCTCAACTTGCTTCATTATATCTCTTCTTCAGAATTAACACTAGTAACCCTAAAGCAGAGTCTGTCCTAAACTGTTTTAAAATTTCTTCTGCCAATGGAATTAATCCAAAATTCTTCACTTAACCTCAGGCAGACTCTTCAGACAAGGGCAAAAGGCAATGACTATCTTTACCAAAATATCATAAGACCAATCTCTAGGCTACATACTAATATTCTCCTTTGAAACCTCTTAATCCCCACAGTTCACTGAATCACATTGAGCACCACTGTCTTCCATGCTCCTACTAGTGTGGTCCATTAAGCAGAGCTTAATATGTTCCACTGCTTTCCTCAGTGCCAAAGTCCATCTAACTCCAAACAAAAACATGATCAGGCCTATCACAGCAACACCCCAGTCCCTGGTACTTCTACCTTAGTTATGGTTTCTATCGCTGCAAAGAGACATCATGGCGATGGCAACTCATAAAGAAAAACATCTAATTGGGATGGCTCACTTATAGTTTCAGAGGTTCAGTCCATTATCATCATGGAGGGGAGCATGGCAGCATGCAGGCAGATGTGGTACTGGAAGTAGCTGACATTTCTACATCTAGTAAGGAATAGGAAGTTGACTGAGACACCTGACAGTATCCTGAACCTAGGAAACCTCAAAGCCCACCCCCACAGAGACACAATTCTTCTGACAAGGCCATACCCACTCCAACAAAGCCACACCTCCTCATAGTGCCACTCCCTATGAGATTATGTGGGCAGTTACATCCAAACAACCACAGAAGTCATTACAGAACTGAGGGGAAAAAGTCATGGAAGATAGTACAAAAATTATAAGGAAATGTAATAAAATTAATACAAGCTGTTTTGATGCTATGAAGCAAATTTTAGAAAAATTTATGTTGAAGTAGAACATTAATTCTTTAAAACGAAAGGCTACATTTCCAAGTGAAACCAGGAATTGGCTCTTATGCCCCTTGCCAAGCCATATAAATACATTGAAAGAATAAATTTCTGTGATGACGAGAAGCATTGGCTGTGACTAAGGGTGTTATAGACATTATAACAAGACTCAAAGTCCTTGTTTGCCCTGGATTTTGTAGCTCATATGTGAAAGGAACCTTGACTGAGCCTTTCCAGAAAATTTGTGGCACAATTACCAAAAGCAGGGTGTGGAGAAATGAAATAAAGCTTTCTAAATTACTAGAAATTAAAAGAAAACATTTTTTATGATTACCCTGCCAGAGAAAGAACTGTTTCTATTTCCCCAAGACATCATAACTACACATTTATTGTTAATATTTAAGATATGATCAGAGTATGGAGGTCAAAAATGTTGTAGTTGTCCCTTTATATGCAGCCTATATTATTCAACAGACCAGAAAAACATTGTGTCTTTCCTAAACAGGTACAGAATTTTCTTTTGTCAATGTCCCCTAAACAAACAGTGGAACAAACATTTGAGGAGCAACTACATAGTATTAAGCATCTTAAGTAATCTAGGATAATTTGAAGTACATGGGTGAGTCTGTTCAGGTTATCATGAACATTGTGGTATTTTAAAGATGTATTTATGTGTATGTTTGTGTATCTCTGTGGCATATGTGTGGGTGCCCTTGGAGGCCGGAAGATGAGGCTGACAACCTGGAGCTAGAATTACAGGTAGCCGTGAGCAGCCTGATGTGGGTGTTGGACACCAAGGTCCTGTCCTCTAGAACAGCAGTGAAGAGTCATCTTAGCAGCCCCAGTGACATTTTAAACAAGAAACTAGAGCATTTATGGCTTTGGAATCCCAGGAAGTATGCATTTATTCATGTGTATGTATGCATCTGGACATGTGTGTTTTAATCCCAGACAACATATGTGACCTCTCTAATCATTGCTTCTTCATCTGTGAACAAAGATAAGAATATGTCAAAGGTAGGTATTAAGAACCTTCTGTCTATTGTGGAAATGTCTGAGTTCTGGTGCTGAAGGTATGGCCAAACGTGCAATTCAGAAAGTAGCATAATAAGAACTAATATTTTATAGTATATGAAATAGCCTCCCAGCCAAAATAACTCCAGAGCCCAATGGTTTCAGCGCAGAATTCTACCAGAACTTCAAAGAAGAGCTAATACCTATACTCCTCAAATTGTTCTGCACAATAGAAACAGAAAGAACATTGCCAAACTCTTTCTATGAGGCTACAGTTACCCTGATACCAAAACCATACAAAGACTAAACCAAGAAAGAGAATCACAGACCAATCTCCCTCATGAACATTGATGCAAAAATGCTCAATAAAATACTGGCAAACTGGATCCAAGAACACATCAGAAAAATCATCCACCATGATATTCTATTCTTTAAAAATGGATTGGATATGGTCCTGCCTCAAATGGGTATACTAGACTTTGTTGACTCCCCAATGGAGGCCTTACCTCCTCTGAGAAATGGATGAGGGTGGGATGGGGGAGATGGGGGCAGGAGAAGGGGAGGGAGAGTGAACTGGAGCTTGTATGTAAAATTAAAAAATTTTAAATAAAAACTAAAATAAATAATTAGAAATGGGTTGGATTTGGTTGTGGCTGTCAGTAAAACTCAAACGATATGAGTTTAACCAAAGCTGAAGTTCGTTTTTGTCTTCTGGTTGTAGGCATTCAATGCCTCAAATGGCAGGCAGCTCTCCCTGAGGTCTGTGAAGCGTCTCTGTGGATCTATAACTATTCAGAGTCTTTCTTCTCCAGGCCAGTCCATCGGATCCCCACACCAGCTACTTCAAATGAGGGAAGGGCAAAGAATATATTCCCACCCTTCAAGGGCCCTTCCTGTCGTTCCACCTAATACTCGGCTCAAATTTCATTGGCCAGAGTATCATAAAGCTTTGAAGAGAAACACAGGTTTGTGCTTGTATTTTGTCCCTGCTCAGAAAGAGGGACAACAGATACTTGGAGACAAAAGCAGTCTTTGCTATCCTGGGTGTGGGTGGCCTAGCCACCTAGAGAGTGTCAGTGGAGTGCTTAGTCACAATGATGTGTCTATATCACAAGATTCAGGGACTACTAAACAAGAGTAGACAGAAACATTGTAAGAGCCAAAGGTTGGGGAGGGCTCAAGTGAAACCAGGTCTTTTGGACATGACAGGACCCTTGCCCTTGTGAACTTACAGTACTTGTGGTTGCTTGCACAAGACCTGTACAAAAACCAAGCTTGTCAGCATTCTAGAATGGAGGGGAAAGGTTCATAAATGCCCACAGTTAGCTGAGGAACTGTGGACAGCTGGTGGCTCTAGGAAAGAGAGAGTGAGTTTTCTCTAAGGCTGCGGTCCCTGGTAGGTCCATCACACTCCAGTCGATGGACCCATACTAAGGAGTATGTGGGCAGTGTGTGGGTAATTAAACAAAAAGAGAGGAGACACAAGGTTGGAGATGTAGGAAGGTGGGGTGATCTGGAGGGGTTACAGAAAGGAATGGGGTAAATACCAAAATGCATCATCCTAAAATCTCAAATAATTGATAAAAATATTTTTAACCGATACAATACAACACACGCACACCTAGATATTTACCTAAGAATTTTAGAGTCATTCTGTTCCCCAAACTTACTGAGTTTTCCACAAAGGAACCCATTACTTTTAATCAGTAACTTCACAACTGAAGCAAAGAAGCAGCATTGTCAGTGACCTCCGTAATTGGACAGATAGCTAATTGTGAAACCCCCACGGTGGGTTTTCTCTAGGTTCCTTGCGTGCTGGTCTGGAGGTAGAAATATGCAGGGTAGGACTGATGGATCAGTGTGAAGACCATAAGTTAGGAGCTGCGCTTGAGTTTTTAATGTTGACTCTTCCGAATCAAGTGCTTGCTTTGAAGTTCACGGAATAGGATTATGGGTACCAACATTTTCATCATCCATGGGACAACCTCTTTGCTTAATCCAGGGCACCCCACTTTTTACATTCACTTTCTGACTTGGTGCCCTGTCTGTGAGGTCAAGAGGTCATCCATTTTGCCATTCTGGGCTTCTGGACCTTGGCTGTTTCTGGATTGCTTGAACCACTGAGAAGTGTTTCTCCTCTGCATGTACATTTCCTTATTCCACCCATTCTAGAAAGCCTTTAATGATATGGCTGTGCCTTACCATCCCCAAGTGATTCAGAGCAGAAAGGAGAGGTTCTGCCTGAAAAGTTCTAGGCCTTAGCTGCAGGATGTAAACAATAATCAAATAAGTGTGCATTAATAGTTATATGTTCATTATCTACAGGTTGCACGAAGAAAGAGTTGTGTGTGCCAATTATATTTGTGGAAGGTAGATAAATGCATAAAGTAAATGGATTCTCTAACAGACCATACATGCACACAGGTAAAGTAAATTATTGTCATGTAAATTAAATCAGAAATTGTATAATTCTTGGTGATCTGGACCATGGTCCATTCAAGGTAGGACTGCTTCCCATACCAAGCTAGAACTATCTTGTTACCTTGTTATAGAGGAGACCTTCACATTTTTTTCTAAAATAAAATCCAAAATAAAACTTAGAAATTCTTTATTTTCTGGAGGACCACTGGAAGGAGGCAAGTGGCTAAGAGTTCAGGCTTTCACTCAGACTGGCTCCAGTGCTCCATCATCTAGCTCCTAAATCCTTACTTTCATCATCTTTAAACTAGGGGCAGCTGTGGTACTCATATAGTTATTGGGAAAAACAAAGAGCACAGAGCACTTAAATACTTAGCAAGTATTCTGATACATCACTTTAAACACAGAGAGAAAGTTTGAATGTAGCTTCAATCACACATCAGATTAAAAATATAGTGTGACCTTCCCTACTACCCAATGCGAAATTAAAAATATATATATATAAAATCTTGTAACCTGTGTCTTATGATAAGCCTTGTCTCTGTGGAGTTTTCATTTCCATTCTGTATGATGAGACATTGAGGACAGATGCCAGGTTCAATGTGGGAGTCAAAAGGGAGGTGTGCTGGGAAATTTGCACGATAGTGCTCCACCTAAACGCCCTTCTAATCTCTAAAACCTCACTTTAAGCCTGCTGCGATACCTTTTATTCCTGGTACAGCTGGCTGCACCAAACCTGTTCCAGTGTGGTGAAACCTGAAAACGTGGGTGTCAAACTTTCATTTGACCAAAAGATATGCATCTAAACTGATGCAGAGAGGCAGCAGGTAAACATTGCAACTCACCAATCAGGGCATAGACTAGAAGATTGGTATCAACCAGTTAGAATGCAGAAGCATGGGTCTCACCCCATTCTAGCTGAATCAGAAGCTGATTAATGTCAAGACCCTCAGAGATGCACGGAGGTGAGGAATGTTTGACATGGTGCTCTTCATTTCCATTTTTAGAAATTCTCATGTTGGGGTGATTAGATTGGGGATATTAGATTGCTTCAGCCAATCTAATAAAAATGTGTGGTGGGGAGCAGGTGAAGTCCTGAGAGAGTGTGGACTGTGGACTTTAGTATAGCCATGTCAAGGACACAATGCTTCACACCCCTGGGGATAGCAAGACCTTCCCTTGGTTCTACAGAGGCTAGCAGTGTGCACTGACCACGGTTTCCTCCTCCCAGATTGCTGCAATGTGAGACTGCTCCTACACAGACACCCTCTACAAGATGAGATAGTTAATCTGCCTCTGCTATCAGCTATGTATAAAAATATGCTAAGTTTCTGGGGTGCTAGGAAAGCTCACCATCTGAACACACTGCCCATGCAACCCCAGATTTTCTGTTGTGTGCTTGTTCTTTCTTCATTTCCTGAAAGGTCAATCCCAAAGGCATGCAGTGCAGGTCATGGAACTATCTACTGACTGTGATCTTTGCCCCATGACTTTAGTGAGAACAAAGACCAGTCTATCACTCTTTGTTTCCATAGCCAACCCAAATCTTGCTCCTCACCTGTGACCCAGGCTCCGAGACAAGGAGGCAAAGTTCCATTTCTTCCAGTTGCCTCTCTGGAAACTAAAATAAATTAGTTCAGTCATTTGTAAAACAGGGGTAATATTAATAGTATTTCCATGTTTAATACTTCAGTGGCTCTTCTGGGTTAGTCACACGTGCTTCTTCATTTTTCAAAGTCCTTTGCATAACTCGCTCAAAGCGGACTTTCACTGAGTCAGAAAATTCAGAATTAATGCAACTCAGATTCTCTTGTTGCTTTAATGCAGCTTTTACTGGAGATTTATTTTCAGACTGGGGATGCATTTTTCATTTTCTGTTCATCAAGCTTGCTGTGCTCGACTGTATCCCACACCAAGAAACACGGTACCAGCAAGGAAAAGAAAACTGTTCCTCCCATGGAACTGACACTGTAGAAACCACTCTACACATTGTAAATATGTAGCATAAAACAGATTCTCCATCTCTGTTTAGGAAAATATCTGTAGGGCATGGGATTGCTGTATTCTATAATTCTTAGTTGAGTATGCCAATTTCAAAACCCAACGACAGAAAAAAAGGGCTACAATCATTTTATTACTATTAATGTTGTAATTCTTACAGACCTTAGGACTTGTGGAAACTGTTCCATTTTGAAACTCATAAATAAATAAAACACAGGTATAATATTTTTCAGTCATTCTACAACTCAAATTTATTTTTTCAGGGTCTATTACTGAGTGAAAAAAATTTAGGCAATTAAGCATCATTAAATTTGGGTCTGAATTTGTAAAATCTCAGTTGTTAAAATTTCAGAAAAGACTAAGAACTCAGTTATACTCAAGTATTCTCACTATTCTTACAAATAAATATTTCTAGGATCTTTTGACATACAAATTTTGACTTTACAAAGACATCATAAACAAAGCAGCATCAATCACATTGTTTTTCCTGTTTTAAAACTGTCTTTAAAACCATTGCATGTCAGGCACGATGGTGTATATCTTTAATCCTCTCACTCAGGAGACACAGGGAAGTGGATCTCTGTGAGTTCGAAGCCTGGTCTACATAGCAAGTTCCAGGACAGCTAGGGCTACACGGATAAACCCTGCCTCAAAAACCAAACCAAAAAAAAAAAATACAATTTGTCTTGAACTCCAATTTGTCTAATAAATTGCTGTGACATGGTGGGTTTTTCTCCCCCGGTAAGAATAACTCCTTAGAACCATGTGTTGGTGGCACATGCCTTTAATTCTAGCACTTAGAGGCAGAGGCAGGCGGATCTCAGTGAGTTGGAGACTGATCTGGTCTACAGACCAAATTTCAGGACAGCAAGAATACACAGAGAAACCCTGTCCTTACAAAGCACACACACACACACACACACACACACACACACACACACACACACACACACACACGGATAACCCCTTAGTTTGAAGATTAGTTGATAAAGCTAATCTTCACAGGTTCAAGTTCAGGTCTCACCATTAGCGCCTCAATCTAATCCTAAAGTTTTCCACCTGTAAACATGTTTGAATGTAGTCACTAACTTGGCAGAAGAGGAACCCTCTCTCACCTGAAGTTTTCTCAGTTCCCTTTCGTTAGCTCCTGTGAAGAAAAGAAAGAGACAACAGATGAAGGTTTAGCCAAGAGGAACTCCCAGAGAGCTTACTATTATATATAACAAAACTCTCACACCCTATTTCCTCAATGGAGACTGAGAATTCATGCACTTCTTCCTCGATTTCTGAAAACACTGGTGCACTAAAAGGAGAAAGAAGTCAGGGGGGTTGTTCTCCTGCTCTTAATTATGGCTTCATGTAATTGGGAAGGCAATTTTCTAACAGAATTTGAATAAGCCTTGAATAACAGGTTTGTGTAACTCAAGCCCTTCTCAAACCTGACTTGGGGCTTTGCTGTTTCTCTCAACTCCAACAGAGGTAAGGCCTCTTCTGAGACTCACTTGTACATCTGCTTTTGGAAAAGTGAACTTGGAGTTTTGGGGGATCAAATCCGAACGTTTTCAAAACCATTTAATCTCTTTCCACCCAACAAAATAACAGAATACATTCGAATGAAAACAATACTTTTCTTTCAAAAGCACAACGTGCGAGTCTTCATTATTTTTCCTACTTTGCTTCCCTCTAGTGTCTCAATGTGAAACGTGCATGGGAATTTTACACACGGACATGTCCTGCCCAATGAATTTGCTCATCAGAAGGAAGCTGTAGAAATTCCTCTTGTCCTTTTAAAGATTTGAACTCCTTCCGTCTCCCTAAACCACCAACACCTCCTCTTCCTGGAGATACTTGGATTTCTAAGGACCAAGCACATGATCATGTGTTTTTCTGTATAGAATGTCTAGCTCTACATTTTAAAAAGTTTACTTAAACTTTTTTCTACTTCCCATGTAGATTAGATCCATGTATGTCTCTCTTAGGGTCCTGATTGTTGTCTGTGTTCTCTGGGATTGTGATTTGTAGGCTGGTTTTCTTTGCTTTATGTTGAAAAACCACTTATGAGTGAGTACATATGATAATTGTCTTTCTGGGTCTAGGTTACCTCACTCAAAATGATGTTTTCTAGCTCCATCCATTTGCCTGCAAATTTCAAGATGTCGTTATTTTTTTCTGCTGTATTTTTTTCTGCTGTATAGTACTCCATTGTATAAATGTACCACATATTCCTTATCCATTCTTTGGTCAAGGGGAATTTTGGCTGTTTCCAGATTCTGGCTATGACAAACAATGTTGCTATGAACATAGTTGAGCACATGTCCTTGTGGCACAATTGAGCATCCTTTGGATATATACCCAAAAGTGGTATTATTGGGTCTTGAGGAAGGTTGTTTCCTAATTTTTTGAGAAATCGCCATACTGACATCCGAAGGGGCTGTACCAGCTTGTGCTCTCACCAGCAGTGCAGGAGTGTTCCCTTTACACCACAACCTTTCCAGCATGTAAATTGGGAGCATGGGGGCCATGGGAGAGGGTTGAAAGGGAGGGGATAGGCAGGGAGGGGAGCAGAGAAAAATATAGAGCTCAATAAAATCAATAAAAAAAGTGTTCATGTATATACATACATATTCATGTATGTAGCAACGATTAATGAAAAAATAAAACATGAATTTGAAAAGGAGCAAGGAGTGGTTATGGGAAGATTTAGAAGGAGGAAGAGGGAGAAATGATGTCATCATATGATCTCAAAAAATAAAAGGAATATTTTAAAAATTGTATTTAAACTTAATAATACTAGCAATCATAAAGGTATGCAGATTACAAACTCAACTTGTATCTTATAGGTGAATAATTTACTATAATGAAGTGTTGGCTTCATTATAGTATAATACAACATTTTTGAAGGGAGGAGAAATCTAGGAACATTTAGATTTCATGTGTTTTCTGCTCCATTTTTATCTCGTAGACAGCATCTTTGTCTTGTTTCTGGTAATGCCTGGGCATCTGGTTTTGTTTGTTTGTTTTTGTGGGTTTTTTTTCAGTATTGTAGAAGAAAACAACATTCAAAGCTTGTCTCACAGCAGGAACTGTTACTGGACAAGTATTGCTACTTGGTTAATGGCCTACATGAGACCCCCTGTGCTTTGTGGTCCCTGTGGGCTGGGGCTTTGGAACTGTGATTCAGAACCCACTCAAAGTCCCCTTTGTTCAAAGGCTTGGAATTCATCACCAAACACATTTCCAAGATTTGATATCTCACCTTTCAGGTCAGATGGCTTTCCCTAGTGACAGACGTAGCAACCAAAGAATCTAGTTGTGTTGGTCAGCAAGTGACGCCTCTGCCTTTTTCCAGACAAGAAGATGCACTGACTGTGAATTGAATTGTTTGTGCTCCCAGCAATGCCACAAGCCACCATATTTGCCCTGTCTTTACCTGCTCTCCATCAGAGAGTAACCTAGCTGACAGCAAAGGCGCATCATTCTGATTTTACTTAGCCAATTCGCTAATGTTTTTACGGTTAAGGATTAAAAGTTACTTTCTCTTTTAAGAAACAATCCATATTATTTTATTAATTCTTTGAGAATTTCATACATGCATGCAATATATTGTAATCATTCTCACCCCTCACTATCTACCCGTAGACCTCTTGTATCTTTTTGAAACTTCAGGGAGAATTGCTGGGCTGTAATGGACATTCTTGGTATTAAGAAGGGAAGAGGTACGGTAGAAATGAAGCAAGCCTGGGTGAGATGCTTTCTTTGGCTTAGAAATACTTGGCAGTAATCTTCAAAAGAGGGTGTGTTCATCTTTCTTGGCATGGCTTTTGTTTACTTGTCCTGGAGCCCCACCTTTTACTTGAGGTAGCATTTTCTTCAATATGCTAGGCAGCTGCGCTGAAACTTCCCACAGTACCAAACTCTCTGGCAAGGTAGAAGCAAATTAAGTTTGGTTGTTTGTTCCATCAAGTAGAAAAAAATAGCCAGATGACTGCCTTGCAGTTCAGAATTGCTTGATACACCGAGGCAAGCATTAAGTGAGTTGTGATAATTCATTATTATATATACTTATAAAACTACAAGCCCCAAGGCTAATGGTTGCTCTCCATAACTTAATGGTAAAGCTCTATTGCTGATGACAACACTTACTTGTCATCAGACATGGAGAAGTCAAGCTGGAGCCCAGCTAGAAGCTTCATCCCTCCTAACTGCCATTCACAAAACTAGAAGGTACTCTGTATACTACTAGAGGAGAAAGGCAACCATCAATGTCACCATCTACAAACTTTGTGATCTACTGCAAGACACTCTGGTGCAATAGTGGCATGAGCATAGGAGTAACCAAACACCTTTAGATAGAATTTAAGGCCCACTCCATGAGATGCAACTCCATGAGATGCTAAAGTGGCCAAGAACTTGAGACTAGGTAGGTGAGGGGCCTAGGGGAAAAATGTATTGCTATTATTCAGCTAAAGAAGCATAGCACTATTATAAACAAAATGACTCCTAATGTCACACTGTGTACCCATAGATCAGTGCATCATTCAATGTGCAGCAGATAGCTTTTTTTTTCAATAGATGAAAACTAACACAGAGATCAGGACAATGTGCAGAGAGTTGTAGACTTTGAAGCACTCGGTTGTTAATGGGATGTCTTCATCAAAACCTTCCCCTTAAGGCTTCATGTGGGAGAAGGCAAAACAACAACAAATGGCAAGAACCAGAGGTGGTGGATGATTGCAAAGTAACAGTGACTGCAGGACACAGTGGACTGATGCACATATGAACTCACAGGAACTGTGGTACCACCCAGAGGACCGTGCAGAAACTCGCATGAGATGGGGTCCCAGCACTGAGAAGGTGAAGGAGAAACAAGGCCCCACCCCTGATACCTGCTGGCAGAGGGAAATCAGTTTTCTCCAATGGAGTGTGACTGGATATAGCAACCATAACCCAGGGCAGGCCCCATGTCCAGGTGGAGTTAGTCAGCACAGAACGAGCTCTGTGGGTTTTTATTCTCTGGGCTTTTAATTTCACTTTAGCATTTCTGGGTTTATTTGTTGTTTTGTTTGTTTTTTGAGAAGGAGTGAGAACGTGAAATTGAGTGGGTAAGAAGGTGGGGAGAACCTGAGAGGAGTTTGGGGAGAGGAAAAACATGATGAAAATGTATTTTATAAAAAATGTTTTAAATAAAACTTTTTTAAAAATCATAAAATAGTCAAGGAACATTTTATTTTACCAGAGTTTTATTCTACTTTTATTACTTTTTACTAACAACTTTACTTTTTAATAAAACTCATAATTACTAACGGTATTGGTTCTGGGCTTTGTATTTTTAGATTTAAATTTTAAGGTGGAAATTTTTGTGAAGGAATAATTGTTAGTGTAAAAACATCGTGACCAGATGTGTAAGCTTTAGGGGTTGATTGATGTGAAAGTCTCCTTGAGTAAGAACTCTCTGGGACTGAAGGCTTCGTGAGGCCAGGGATCTTTGATTAGCACACTCACGTCTCTGTCTACAAAGTGCCTGACATATTGTTAAAACAAAACTATAGGAGTGCTTGCTACTTCTGTTTCTTTCTGTGCGTGAGTTTTCTCTTTCAGCTAATGTTTTCACACACAAAGAGAGTGACTTGCTGCTTTTTTGAAAAACAGGTCAGTTCTGCAGGCTAAATGCATGCCTGAGAGATGAAACATTTTTTAGAACTCTGACATGCTTGGCTGCCTGCTCCCATTATCTTGCTCATAGTTTTCAGTGAAATTATTTATGAAGCTATTTCCTTACTTAATGATTAAATGAGATCAGAAATGTATCTAATACTAAATGTTTTAGTATCCAAATAAAGGAATTCTCTGTTCAGAGTTAAAAAGGGGGAAAGGGTTTTTATAGTCTATTATTATTACTGTTATGAATGCTGTGATAGTGTGTTGGGACGTGTACATCTGCTATCACACACATACAAGGCCCGGTGACAATCTTGTGGAGTAGGTTCTTTCTTTTCCTGGGCTCCAGGGACTGAACTCAGGTCATCAGCGTTGGGTGGCAGATGTCTTTACCATCTCTCTGGCACTAGATTTCATTGTTGTTAAAAATTTCAATTTGATTAATATCTTTCATGTTCTATGACCTGTAACCATCAATAAATTTTATCAGCACCAAAATTAAAGCTATGTTTCATAACCAAATTAAACTTTGGAGAAATAATTTCTCAAGGGTGTTCCATAACTGAAGGGCATCTGTGTAGAGTGCTCATGGTACTCAACCTGGATTGTGTCAGGAGGCTACCTGTCAATGTATGTGAATGGCACACAATTTCATCTGCCTTCATGACTAATTATAGTGCCATTGGCCCCGAGCCAGCATTAGAGCTTCAAAAATGAGTGCTGTGGGACAATTGTCTTGTACCTTGTAAAGATTTGTCACTTGTATTGATTTAATAAAATGCTGATTGGCCAGTAGCCAGGCAGGAAGTGTAAGTGGGGTGACCAGAACAGGAGAATTCTGGGAAGAGGAAAGGCTCAGTCTGCAGTTGTCACCCAGACACAGAGGAAGCAAGATGAGAATGTCTTACTGATAAAGGTACCAAGCCATGTGGCTAACACAGACAAGAATTATGGGTTAATGTAAGATGTAAGAGTTAGTAAATAAGAAAGCCTGAGATAATAGGCCAAGCAGCCTAAAATTAATGTAGGCCTCTGTGTGTTTCTTTGGGACTGAACAGTTGTGGGACTGGGCAGGACAGAAACCTCTGCCAACAAATGAGTAGAGGTATTTCATATTTAAAACCTATGTGTTATAGTTACAATATTGATATGAACACAGACAAAATACAATAATATACCATAAATAAAACATCTGCAAATACCACAACAATGGGTGTTTAGATATTGATGATTACCAACCCTATATTAAGACTTCATCCTTCGTGTGTGTGTTTGGATGGGGGTACTGGGAATTGAGCTTAGAGCCTTGAACATGCTATTAAGTGCTCTACCACTGAGCTATATACCATGCCCTCCCTTTACTACTTTATATTTTAAGACGGGGTGTTGCTAAGTTATCCAGGCTGGGTGTGAATTTGCTCTGTATTGCAGGCAGGCTGTAAATTTGTGATCCTGCCTGATGACAGAGGAGACACAATCCCCAGTTTCATTTTCCATCTTCTATTGAGGTTAGAGGTGGTCATCAGATGAAATTCTGGCTAACAAGAAGGAAGTAGAAAGTTTGGGGTTTAAAGTGGAAGGCCAGATAAACTGAAGGCCAACACCTCAGCCCCCAGGATAAGCTGAAGGCCTACACCCCAGCTCCCAGGATTAGGTGAAGGCCACGGGACTCCTCTTTAGAGGAAGTATTAGTTAATGGAGAAACCTAAGTTACACAAAGTTGCTGACTATAGCCCATTCTCCCACCTATAGTCATACAGAGAATGTTGACAAACCAACTTCTCCTATCAGTTGGGAAATATTTCAAACAGTTCCTGAGGTTAGCAAAGGGTCAGCAGATGTCTGGAGGACATAACCAGGGAGGCTGTTGCTATTCCCCTTAGATAATAATAGCTTATTAGGAACTAACAGCTAAGCTTTATCTAACCTTTAGCTAATTATAATATAGGATACGTAATTTTGTATTTTGAAACTGTGACTGCTTTGTAATTTTTGTCTTTATAAACCCCTTACAGTAGTAGATGGGGTCCTTCTCCCTCCATCTGCTGTGCCAGACTGTGGGGCAGAGGACCCATGCTAGCCTGTTATAAATGAAACCTTACGTTTGCATTCTAAAGTGTGGTTCTGTGGTGGTCTTCTTGGGGGTTCTAGGACTTGGGCACAACAAAAGCCTAGCTAAGCCTTTTAGCAATGGAGACTTGCTTTCCTGAACATGGAATAGAATCCTGAAACTGTAAGCCTTCAAGGATGATAAACATTTGCACAAACATGGCAGGACACAGAGACAGAAGGAGCCATGACACTGATGACTCAAACACTCCCGTAAGTTGGATGTAGAAACCTGTTTCTGTCTTAAGTTCTTGATATGTTCACTGTAAATGTAACTCCACGTGATGCTAAAGGTGTTTTTTATTTTTGAAAGAAAGATGATGGGGAAATTATGAAATAAAGGAATGTCTTGAAAAAGTATTTTAAAGCAGTGGCTCTTGCTAGGTGGTAGTGGCGCACACCTTTAATCCCAGTGCTCTGGGGGCAGAGGCAGGAGGTTTCTGTTAGTTTGAGGCTAGCCTGGTCTACAGAGCAAAGTTCAGGACAGTCAGGGCTACACAGAAAAGCCCTGTCTTGAAAAACAAAAACGCAAAATAATAAACAAGTAGTGGTTCTCAATCTTCCTAACACTGCGGCGCTTTGATCCCGTTCCTCATGGTGTGGTGACCTCCAATCATAAAATTATTTCATTGCTGCTTTGTAACTGTAATTTTTCTACTTTTATGAGTTATATTATAAAATTTTTTTTAAGACGTTTGTCAAGGGGGTCACACCCCACAGGTTGAGAACCTCTGTTTAAAGGCTTCCCAGGAGGAGTTGTTCTACTTATAGGAGGTAAGGAATCCTTGGAAATTACTTATTGCTACCACAAGCTTCATTAAAAACTATTTTATTATGATTTTTGATCTTTCAATAATTTCATACTTAAAAATTAACATGAAGAGTATTCAGAGCACATTTCCACCTTTCCACCGGATTCAACTCCTGCTACCATTTTGCTCTTTGTCTTTGACAGTTTGTTTCCTCACCGTGCATTAACCATTATATGAATATTAAACTGTGTCCACTCCAGCCAATTTCCTCTGCGCCACTAGCCCCTAGACATTCCCTAACAGTAGCAATATCCTCCTTCATAATAAGAATCCAGCCTACAATTGAAGGGAATGTTGCACAGAGGCACCGATGCCACAAAGCTGTAGCCTTTGGTAGGTCTCAACCCCTTACTTCACTGCATTTCTCCCTTCAACGTAGGACACAATCCGTGCTCAGATAGTTCCATAACCTTCAATTGTCTTCTGTCTCAATAACAGTTTGAAGACTGTCACTGTTCTCTTTTTTACTCGAATATTCCTCATTGGTCTTCTGTTTTCTCTTGGTTAGAGTCAAGTATGCATTCTACACCAGATGCTTCTCCAAGGACACCATGTCCTTCTCCAGGCATCGTATGTGGAGACAGACAAAGGCCGTCTGCTCCTCTCTGCTGATGTCAATAAGGCAATGAAAACATTGCTTAGTTTTCACCCTGTATAATTGCTTTGTTTTCACCTTGAAATTAATTAGCAGCATGTGTGGTAAGACCCATTAAGTCCATGCCAAGTTTCTGGTCTTCATCAAAATCTCTTTTTAGATTTAGCATTCGTTGATGTTTCTTGTCTGATTCAATCTTCCTTTTGATACTATGATAGTGTAAATGGTTTTTCAATCTCTTCCCACCCCGACATTTATTTGCCAGCACTCAGCTATCTACCTTAGGGAAAAGACTTCCTCCTCTCTCTTCCCCATCCCTCTAGTTGCAATGCATTCCTTAAAAAATATGCATGTGACCCTTTTTCCACAGCAAAGTTCTGACTTTCGACAGTATAAGCTCACTCATTCATGGCTCGATCCTGTAACATATCTGAATTGTTTCAGAATCACATCACTTGTATCACTACAAAAGCAAGTCTATTTTAAATAAGTCAATTATAAAAATAATAAGTTTGCTATAAGTAAATCTGTTTTAAAAAGCATTTTGAGGGCTGGAGAGATGGTTCAGTGGTTAGAAGCACTTATTACTTTCACGATAAATTTAGATCCAGGCATCTCTGTCAAGCCATTGATGAATCTCTGTAACTCCAACTCCAAGTGATCCAATAGTCTCTTTTAGTCTCCATGAGTACCTGCACGCACATGCGTGCATGTACATGTATAGAAACACACATACACAATTAAAATATAATAAAAATAGATTACCTGCTTTTAGTTGTACACCTACCTTCTTTTCACTCCATAAATATTATTTTAAGAACAAAACAAGTTTCAAAGTTATCAGTGTACACTCCTGTTGATTCCACTGGCCTAAGCCTATAAACATAGCTTGAGAAGACTAGAAATGGTTTTTGCTCCAAAATCTAGTGTTTCTTATGTTTGGCACATTAATAATGCTGAGTGTAAATTTTGAGTGACTGATATATGTATGTATATATGGCTATAGGGGAGTGTGCATGTGAGTGTGCATGCCTACATGCATGCATGCATGCTTATGTGTGATGGCTATTGGTAAGTAAAAGTGTTTGTCTATGAGCACACTTGTCTTGTTTTTAACACTCAGAAAAAGCAATGAGTTGTATCATGTTGCAAAGTGTAAAAGGTCAATCTGGGAAGTCTACACGTTGAGTGAATCCACCATTTGGGAGGAGGCAGAATTATAGGAATAGTAATTCTAGGAATGGTAAGATAAACCTGTGGTTTGTAAGGTGGTGTAGGAGGGTCCTTCTGTATTTGGGTTGCTTTTATTGGTTAATAAAGAATCTGCCTTGGCCTTCTGATAGGGCAGGACTTAGATAGACAGGATAAAGAGAACAGAATGCTGGGAAGGGGACAGAGCCAGAGAGAGCCGCCCGCCATGAAGCCCTCCAGGTCACACACGCTAAATCTTTCCCGGTAAGCCACGACTCGTGGTGACGCACAGATTATTAGAAATGGGTTAAACAAATATGTGAGAGTTAGCCAATAAGAGGCTAGAGCTAATGGGCCAGGCATATTTCAATAAATACAGTTTCCGTGTAATTATTTTGGGTACGCACCAGGAGCCAGGTGGGACAGAACAAGGGGCCCGGAGCAGGGAACACAGCCCGAGCCCCTCATTGCAACAGTAAGGCTTAGGGAAGGGGGCTTAAGGCATGAATAGGTGGAGCAGGATTCTTAGGGCAGTGAAGTATTCTGTATGGCACTGCATACCCAAAATGCACCTTTAAGAAATGTGTATGCAATAATCACCAGAAAAGAGTAAAACTCAGGATTACATCACATGTTACCAGCAGTTATAAAATCAAAAGATTATTTGGGGGGAAAGAAATGAGAAGCTAATACTTGTTCATTTAATTTTTTTCTGTGACGATACCAAAAAGCTACATAGAAATTCTTCAAGAAGTTTTGGTGTGTTCCAGGCTCTGTTGTGTTTTAGGGGAACCTGGAGACACAGAGAAAGGCATGATGCTGAGAGATCCTGGCTGAGGATCTCGGGCTTGTTTTCCAAAGGATGTGAAGATCAGAGGGAGGGTCTTTTCACGGTTCAGACCCAGACTTCTCAGGCTCACCGCTTGTGTCAATTTGTTGGAATAGATCTAGAACACAAGAACTCTTTTTCATACATCTCTCTCTGCACTCACAACCAAATATATCACCCACTAGATCCTGTGTGCTGCACTATTCTCTACGTTCATCTCATCACTCTCTTTCAGAGTAGTGCCATCTTTTGCCTAAAATGTGGTGCCTCCCTCTAGATGTTCTCACCAAGTTTGGATTGCTGTAGCCATGTTAGCCTTTTGTAAAGGAAAAGAAAAAGGCTTTATGTGAAGCAAAACATAAACACAGTAAAATGGTTAGACGTTGATGTGGGAGTCACCACTGTATGCTGTGAATATCATTGGTTAATAAAGAAAACTGCCTTGGCTTGTTGATAGGGCAGAACTTATGTAGGTGAAGAAAACTAAACTGAATGCTGGGAGAAAGGAAGCAGAGTCAGAGAGAAGCCATGTAGCCCTGCTGGAGACAGACACTGAAAATTTACCCGGTAAGCCACTGCCACATGGAAATACACAGATTAATAGAAATGGGTTGAATTAAAATTTAAGAGTTAGCCAATAAGAAGCTAGAGCTAATGGGCCAAGCAGTGACTTAAATAATATAATTTCTGTGTGGTTATTTGGGGGCTGAGTAGCCAGGAGCTAACAAATGGCCTCCCTACAACAGATTGGTGCCCAACGTGGGGGTTACTAAAATCCACTTAAAACCTGAGCGAGCTCAAAAAGTAATTTTAGACACAAAAGTGTAGTAGGAAGGGCCACTTGTTGATTCCTAGCTACTCATCCCTGAAATAATCACACTGAAACTATATTATTTAAAACACTGCTTGGCCCATTAGCTCTAGTTTCTTATTGGTTAACACTTATATCTTAATTTAACCCATTTCTAGTTATCTGTGTATTGCCACGTGGCTGTGGCTTACCAGATAAAGTTCCATCTGGCTCTGGAGGGGCTTCATGGCTTCTCTCTGACTCTGCCTCCTTTCTCCCAGCATTCTGTTTAATTTTCCCTACCTAGCTCTGTTCCCCTATAGCTCTGCTATAGGCCCAAAGAAGTAACTTTATTAACCAACGATATTCATAGCATACAGAGGAGAATCCCACATCACCTCCCCTTTCCTGTTTAAATGAAAAGGAAGATTTTAACTTTAACATAGTAAAATTATATATAACAAAACAGGTATCAAGCAAGAATTGCAGTTACAATATTTATATCTACTTTATCTTTTATAATAATTAACAAAAACTATATCTACTTTCTATCTATTCTTTAACTCCATCAAAGACTCTAGAAAGATATAATACTACCTAAGTAAACAGGAAGTGCATTGTAAGCAACTTCCAAAACTCTAGAAATGACAGAGCTATCTTTCTGTCTGGACAGTCACCCAGAGTTCTTCTGTACCATTGGGGCATCCATCTTCAGCCTAAAGGCCCATAGTTTCCAGCAGAATTTTCCATGAAGCAGGAAATTTCAAAGATAGTTCCACCTATATTGGCAGCTTGTCAGTCACTTTCTTCTGTGTCCTGCAGAATGTCTAGCAGACTTTTTTATGAAGCAGGAACCCTGAAGGGTCATCTCACCATCTCACCTTAAGGCAAGTTCAGCAGTCATTTCTCTGTGGGTCCTTCACATTCAGTTCATCAATCAGTCCAGGCAAGAGAAGTTTATTGCCCAAATGACTAACCAACTCCATAAGGAGCCTCTTTGATCTCCATCTTCCCCTTGAAGTAGACTGGTGCTGCCAGGAGCATATGTGTCTCACTTTCACGAAAAGTCCTAAGTTCTTAAAACATTTAAAATGCCATATTCTGTTGTCTTTGAAAAGTTGGAAGAATCCCTATTCATCTGAAATGCATCTCTGTATATCTAGAAAATCTAACTACAAGCTTGACTATTATAGATGACTATCTATTACATTATATTTTTAAATTAGCTGCACAAACATGATACCTTAATAAGAGCAGAAATATATATATATACAGTATAACAAAATTGACTTTAAATTTGTATCAATAAACCAAGATCCATACCAATGCAAATCTATATAGCATATCCCCCTTTAAATGTAAAGAAACATTTATAAAGAATATTTGGAAATTTGGGCATAGTTATTCTCCAAACTGCTTCCTGCTGTTTGGGGGCACTGTTAATCAGGTCTTTTATAGTGTATCCTATGTGTTAGGTTTATCTCAGTCAGCAGTTGGGTGAAGTAATTTTTTGAGGGGTGTTCAAGGTGAACTTTCAGGAGGTCTTGGTCTATCAGACCATATTAGTCTGGAAACAATCCATAGGTTCTCATCTTTTGTAGAAACAAAAGAAGAACCCCTTTTCCAAAGCCACATATCCTTAGACTCAAGTTTTGAATTTAAGATATCTTTGAAATACATATGATGGCTTAGCTTAGCAGTCTCCAGAATCAAATGTCTCTCTGCAGTCAAAAAAAAAAAAAAATCAAAGAAAACACAATAGTATACATAATCCAGACTCTCTGAGTATTCTCCATCTTTACATAGCTTGTTTTTACTCTATTACTTTTTAATGTTTATTTTATTATCTTTATTCCTTTAATCTATGACTATTTGTCTCTTTAAAGACTTAACCTTTTTTGTTAAACCATTTACTTCTTTTTATAACTGTCTGTATTTTTTTTCTTTTCTCTTCCAAGCCTACATACATTCATCCAACACTGTGACTCATTTAGAGGTCTTTTATATCTAAATCTGTCCTATTGTGTATCTGTAACTTTTATTGTCCAGGAGTGCTTCCTAAAATGGTGAAAAGTTAAGCTGTGCCATTTCTAGAGGAAATACAGCACTGCCTTCTTGCCCTGCCTAGTCCAGTATGGTGGAGTTGCTTGCCACCTCTGAGAGCCATGCATACTGCCCCACTTCCAGGCACACAGCTGTTCCAAGTTGTCATCAAGAAAGCTGCAGAATGCTGCTCACAAACCCCAACCAAATACTCAGTCTCCTAAAAGACCCAGAGGTGGCTCTGGCAGATGGCTCAGAAAGTCAGAATTTCAAAATGACTTGGCTTTTTTTTTTTCTGTTACTGCTGAATCAGGAAGACCTCTCTCAAAGGAGCTGTGGCACACTGCCAGCAAAATGCTGGCTACCAAGAAGCCATGCTTAACTCTGTTCTTTTGTGTATAAAATTACTTTTTAAGCTTTTACAGGTTTTAAGTAGATTTTAGTTATCCATGTTGGCCCTAATTTGTAGTAAGAAGGAGCTGCTTGTTGGTTTCTGGCTCCTCAGCCCTGAAATAATCACATAGAAACTATATTGTTTAAAACACTGCTTGGCCCATTAGTTCTAGCTTCTTATTGGCTTACACTTATATCTTAATTTAACCCATTTCTAGTAATCTGTGTATCTCCACGTGGCTATGGCTTACCAGGTAAAGTTCCGTCTGTCTCTGGCATAGCTACATGGCTTCTCTCTAAGTCTTCCTCCTTTCTCCCAGCATTCAGCTTAGTTTTCCCTGCCTAGCTCTGGTCCTCTATAGCTCTGCTATAGCCCCAAAGCAGTTCCTTTATTAACCAATGATATTCACATCGTACAGAGCAGAATCCTACATCACAAAAGAACAGAGTTAAGCATGGCTTCTTGGCAGCCAACACTTTGCTGGCAGCGTACCACAGCTCTTTTAAAACAGGGCTTCCTGATTCAGCATTAGCAGAAAAAAAAAGCTGAGCCTGTTTGAAATGCCAGCTCTTTGGGCTGTGCTGCGAGCGCAACCTCTGGCTCTTTCAGGAGACCAAGCATTTGAATGGAGTTTGTGAGCAATGAGCTACAGCTTGCTTGGTGGCAACATGGACCAGCTGTGATGGGGTATTGTGCATGGCTCTCAGAGGCAGTGAGTAGCTCTGCCATGCTGGACTGTGCAGAGCAAGTAGGAGGTATATATACCCTAGTAATGTCGCAGCTTAAGTTTTTAAAGAAGCATTTAGCATTTTAAGAAGTGCTCCTGGACAGTAAAGAATTACAGATGCACAATAGGGCAGATTCAGACATAAAAGACCTCTAAATGGGTCACAGTGTTGGATAAATGTACATAGGCTTGGGAGAGAGAAGTAAAAGACTATAGAAAGTTATAAAAGGAAGTAAATGGTTTATAAAAATTAAAACAAATTCTTTAAAGAGACAGAGTACAGAAAAAGTATAGAGTAAAAATAAATAAGCCATGTAACGATGGAAAATCCACAGAGAGTCTGGATTATGTATATTATTGTATCTTCTTTGAATTTTTTTGATGTTAAGGAGCTAAGTACAGAGAGACATTTCATTGTATGGGTTAATAAGCTAAACCAACATATATATTTTAAAGGTATCATGATTTCAGAATTTGTGTCTAAGGATATGTTGCTTTGTAAAAGAGGTTCTTCTTTTGTTTACACAGAGGATGAGAACCTGTGGATTTATTCCAGGCTAATGTGGTTTGATGGACCAAGACCCCTTGAAAGGTTTCCTTGAACACCCCTCAAAAAATTACTTTCCCCAACAAAAAGCAGGAAACAGTTTGGACAGAATTACTCCCATATTCCCAAATATTGTTTATAAATGTTTCTTTACATTTAAAGGGGGATATGCTATAGAGATGGATACTTTGCATTCATATGGATCTTGCTTTATTGATAAAAAATTTAAGGTCTATTTTGTTATACTATATATATATATTTCTGATCTTGATTAAGGTATTGTATTTGTGTAGCTCATTTAAAATGTAATATATAATTAAGAAATATAGGTAAATTAGAATATCATCTATAATAGTCAAGCTTGAAGTCATGTTAGATTTTCTAGATGTACAGAGATGTATTTCAGATGGATAGGCATTCTTCAAACCTTTCAAAGACTACAGAATATGGCATTTGAAATGTTTAATAACTTTGGACTTTTCATGACATGAAACACATCTGCTCCTGGCAGCACCAATTACTTCAAGAGGATGATGGGCATTAAAGAGTCTTCTTATGGGCAGGAAATTGCCTGGACTGATTGATGAACTGGCCATGCAGGACCCACAGAGAAATGACTACTGAACTTGCCTAAAGGTGAGACAATCCTTAGGGTTTCCTGCTTCATGAAAGAGTCTGAAAGGTATTTTTCAGGGCATAGAAAAAGTGACTGACAAACTGCCAATATAGATGGAACTGTCTTTGAAATTTCCTGCTTCATGGAAAAGTCTGCAGATACTATGGGCCTGTAGGCTGAAGATGGATGCCCCAACAGTACAGAAGAATTTTGGGTGACTGTCCAGGCAGCAAGATGTCTCTGTCATTTCTAGAGTTTTGGAAGTTGCTTACAATGCACTTCCTGTTTACTTGGGTAATATTATATCCTTCTGAAGTCTTTAATGGAGTTTAAGAATTTATAGTGATAGTTATAGATTTCCTTAGCTATGATAAAAGATAAAGTAGCTATAAATATTGTAACTTAAATTCTTGCTTGATACCTGCTGTGGGACAATGATCTTTTATCCTGTCACTTGTATTATTTTTAATAAAATACCGATTGTACAGTAGCCAGGTATGAAGTACAGGCATGGCTACCAGGCAGGAAGTAGAGGTGGGGCAAATAGAACAGGAGAATTCTGGGAGAGGAAAGCTCATTCTGCAGTCGTGACCCAGATGCAGAGATAGCAAGATGTGACTGCCTGTCCAAAAAAGGTATCAAGCCACGTGGCCAACATAGACAAGAAATATGGGCTAATATAAGTTGTAAGAATTAGTTTATAAGAAGCCTGAGATACTGGACCAATCAGTTTATAACTAATGTAGACCTCTGTGTGATTATTTGGGACTAAATGGCTGCAGAACTAGGCAGCACAGAAACCCCCAGTCAACAGATACCTGTTTTGTTATATGTAATTTTACTATGTTAAAGTTAAAACTGTTGTGCCTAGATTATGACCCCCAGAGAGAGACCATCAGAAAGGCCCAGACTGTAATAAGCAAGGTTTAATAAGCATAATATAAACATGTTTGAAACCCCTATCTACTGACCCCATTACAGCGAAGTAGAGAGAGGAGTTGTATATCCTCTGTGGGGTAAGCTTTTAAAGGCATAACTACAAAGAGGTTTTTTGAAGCTGCTTTGGCATGGGTGCAAGAACTTTTGCTCCCTCCCATCCTGCTAAGTCAGCTTTTTCTTTGTTCTTAGAGCAAGGCCACTGTTCCTGAGTTGGCCATCTTTATCAGCCTGTACCAGGTGGCTGGCTGGGCTGAGCTAAGTGACCTTGTGATCAGAATCTCCCTGGTGGGAGGGGGAAGGCCACTATCCTCCTGGGAAAACATTCTGCTAGGAAATTTCTTCTCATCCCTTTGAGAATAAGGGATGAGGGTTCTACAAAAACCTTTCTTTTTATTTAATCAGAAAAAAGGAGGTGATGTGGGGGTCTCCTCTGAATGCTGTAAATACCATTGGTTAATAAAGAAAACTGCCTTGGCTTGTTGATAGGACAGAACTTAGGTAGGCAGGGAAAACTAAACTGAATGCTGGGAGAAAGGTAGAGTCAGAAAGAAGCCATGTAGCCCTGTCGGAGACAGGTGCCAAATCTTTACCCGGCAAGCCACTGCCACATGGCGATACACAGATTAATAGAAATTAATACATAAGAGTTAGCCAATAAGAAGCTAGAGCTAATGGGCCAGGCAGTGATTTAAATAATATAGTTTCTGTTGGTTACTTTGGGGCTGAGCAGCTCCCTGCAACAAGACTTTAATTATATAGCTCAATTCAAATTTACATCCTTATACACTATAATCACTATTTAAATCACATAGATGTAGTGAAGGCCTCTGATAATCCATAAGCCTCCAGTGTGGTCCTGTTGCAACATCCTGGTTTTGGCCAATAGGAAGGGAAAGTACCCCAATAAATGCTGAAAGCAGTGTCTCAATTTACCTTCTGTGGGAGGGAAGTCAATTACGTTAGAACACCATGCTAAAATGCCTGAGAAGTGCCTGTTGTAGCGGGGCATCCATGGACTCATTCACAATTCTGTTATCATAGAATAAAGGGAAAATAAATTGTGATGGAAGCTAGCTGCTTCTGTTACAATATTATCAACATATTTTTAACTTATAAAATATCTTTATTTCACTATATATTTAGCACCTCTTTACATTTTTTTTTCAGTAAAGTTAATAATCCCCACTCCATGTCCTGCATGCTTTTTCTCAGATGTATTTTTTGGAGTTTCATATTCTAAGCACATTTTCATTTAATTTTCTGTGTGGCTTATAGAGGGTAATGCAAATTAATCTAGTATGTTTCTTTTATATATGTATTTCTTTTAAACTAAAACCACTGCTTGGTATATTTGTGGATGGTGCTTATATAATCTGTGCAACACAAAACTACAGTCCTTAAAAAGTAACTGCAATTATACCTATAGATGGTTTGTATTCAGAGTGTTTTTATGCAGCTTGGAGTGTGGAATCAAGCATGTTTTGGATAGTACTTCCTTTGCTCTCATCTCTCAGTTGTGATGTCTAAGCTGTAATCCCCCCTGCCATCTTGTCCATTCCTTCTAGTGATCATCTGATGGACAGCCTTTTCAAAGACAGCAGTTTCCTCTCCTATCTGGTGTAGGGATCACAGTGTGCAGCTGATCTTTATCCAGGAGTCCTTCTCCCTGAGTATCCTCTGGGGAAATAGAAACAATGATTAGAGGGGAAGCTGAGAGGCCAATGCTCATAGGCTCTGCACTGGAGTAGGCTGGAGAGGGAGAAGGGCTAGAGACCATTATTCACTAGTATCTTCTGCTCCGGCACACCATCAGCAATGATCATAGACTGTCTACAGGTGACTGTGATGTAGTCCCTGCGCTAACGTCCTGAGGATTTTATATAACTGCTTTCTCTGTATCTTTCTTGTTTTATGGCTTATAGGAAGTGGCTGATTTATTTCATTTGCCTCTCCCCATAGATGACCCACTCAGTCTCCCTTGTTTACAAACTCCTGGAGGGTCATACGTGGTTCACAAATGATTCACAGACCGTGAGAGCTGACTCCTGTTGAGTCAACAAGGCCCAGGATGGCAGGTAGCACAGCTCATCTCTGCAGGTTCCGTGATTCACTCACCCGACATGTGGCTCCTCAGCACCCATGACGAGGTCAGCAAAGCAGTAAATTGCACAAATAAGCAGACCACATGTCAAGACAGATGGGAGTAGCTTCACCTTGAATCTAGTAGGAATAAAGGTAAAAAAAAAGATGAGATTGGAATCAAGTTCTTCCTTGGGTCCTTGTTTTTTTTCCAATGACTGCTCTGGCCTGCAGAAGGACAGTGGTATCTCCTGTATTTCACAGAGGGAAGCCTGTGAGGAAAGAGGAAACCAGGGGATATTCATGCAAAATGCCCAGTGTTACATCCATGCCTTGCCTGGGTTAGTCTAAAATCATTTGCCAGTGTAATTTTTTCTTTAATCTTATTGGTACCAGAGGGAGTCTATAGACATTTCAGTACAAATATGGATTTCAGGGTAAGTACAAATTAATAGTAATCTCCTTTCAAGAAACTCTAGATGATGTCATACCTCTGGCTGAGGAACTTGTTCTTTGTGCCACACCTTATGGGGAAGACACTGCTGCCAAATTCCTACACACAAATCCCCAAAGAATGCCTTTGAGAGTTTGTTTGCTAGGCCTTGTCAAGTTTTTCTGTGGAGGGCGGGTCAGCACAGGGAGCAGGCTGCATACCTTTCTGGGGAGACCAGGAAGCTGCCTGGCAAAGCAAAGGGCAGAAGAACTTGGGAGCCTTACTTCAGGTGTTTACAGGAGATCGGATTTTACCTGGAGGTGTTCAGAGCACCTCTCTCTTCCCCTCTCTCGCCCCTCCCCCAGCCCCCATGCACGCGTGTTTGTGTGTGTGTATGTGTGTGTAAATGGTAGTTGTTGGTTATTATTTTAAAATAAGTTCTTTTACCTTTAGAAAATCAATCCCTTAGCCAGGTGGTAGTGGCACACATCTTTAATCCCAGCACTCGGGAGGCAGAGGCAGGCAGATCTCTGTGAGTTCAATGACAGCCTGGTCTATAAGAGCTAGTTCCAGGACAGGTTCCAAAGCTACAAGAGAAACCCAGTCTCGAAAAACAAAACAAAACAAAACAAAACAAAAAAAAAACAAAGAAAAGAAAGAAAGAAAAAAAGAAAGAAAATTACTCCCTTGACCAGTCATGTGTCTTTTTATTTATTTATTTTTTGTGGTTGCAATTTATTTTTTATATTAGATTTTAATTTTTTTATTCACTTTACATACCAATCACAGTTCTCCCTCCCTCCCCTCCTCTCCTTCCCCCTGTCTCCCCCTAACCCACCCCCAACCATTCCTCAGAAAGGGTAAGGCCTCTCATGCGGAGTCAGCAAGCCTGGCACATTCAGTTGAGGCAGAACCAAAACCCCCAGTCACATGTCCTTACTGATGGCTCTTTTACTGTGCTATCTTTAAATTCTCACATAATAAATTTGCACATTTACAGGCATATGGAGTGACATTTCAATGTGTCAACCTTAAAAGATGATTAGATCAGGGTAACTGATGTAATTGGTATACTCTACAACCTCAAATACTTATAATTTCTTTGTGTTGTGAGCATTCAAAATCATCTCAGTTATTTTGAAATAGTGATATTGGTATTGAAATATTGTTAATTAAATATGCCAACCACAGTTACCTCACTGTGCTATGGAATGCTAGAGGTGACTTTTCTTGTCTGACTTCACCTCTAGGCCTGTTGACTTTCCTGTCTGACTCACCCGCTAGCCCCCATCTTTCCCTGGTAACCAGAGTCCTGCTTCTGGATTCCAAAGTTGACATTTTAGCTTTCACACTTATGTGAGAACGAGGCAGTATTTGTCTTTCTGTGCCCGACTTGCTCCATTTACCGTGACCGAACAAGTTTTTAACATTTTGTGGTGAGCCTCTGGTCTTGACAAGCCACAGTCATGTGACACATGATGGTACTCCTTCCTTCTGCTCTTGGGGTTACTCCAGGAGTACCTACAAAAGCTCACTCTTTTCCCAGGTCTCTGCTGAGAAGGTAGAAACAAAGGCACACATCAAACTCCTCTTTGGATTCCACTGCTGGCTTCATCACCATCAAGTGTTGTATTTATTATAAGCTGACCCACTCAAGAGATTCTACAGCTTTTAAACTATTAGAAGTCATAAGGATTGGACAAAAGAGGCTTTATTGGGACCTAATGGTAGTTATATTTCCTGAAAGACTGGTGTTCTCTCTCTAATCTAACAATCGTGAATTACTTTGACAGATAACAAAACGGGGCTTATTTGGCAAAGAAAAGGCAGTGAAAGAACTCATGTTTTTAAGTAGTAGCAATCTGAGGCTAACACATTTTTATGTGCCTTATTCTAGAATCTGAGGTGAAAATCAGAGTGTATAGATTACACCCATTTCTGTAAGGAAATGGGTCAGAGAGAATGCGTGAAGCGCAATAATTGATTTTGCAACATAAACACATCAGCTTAAAAACTCTCCCTCCCCCTCTTCTGGCTTGCCATTCATTGCCAGTCAGACTTTGATGGCTCTTTCTTCCAATGATGGAGTCTAGTTACAGAACTTATCAAAGGTTCATGAAGAAAAACAATAATGAGTGAAGAAGTGTGCACTGAGTGTCTCTTTATTCCTCTGTATGCACCTTCATCTAGTTGACTGGTCAGAGATTCTGGGAAAACAAGTCCAGTGAAGTGGGTGGGTCCTCATGTCATCAATCCTATGAGCATCAGACGTTTGGCTGTGAATGAAAGGGAATTCAACCTATTTTTCTGGGGACCTGCTCTGTCTCTCACAGGCTTTGGACAATAGTCTGAGTCACTGAAGTTCACCAAGAGACGCACAGTAGAGAAGAAGCATGAAGTCCATTGACTTTGCTTAGCAGGTCCTGTGGTTGTGGTTACAGCTATCTGCAGATTCATGTTGTTGCATAACAGAGACCAAGCACGTACACTCCCCAGCCTTTCTCTGAAGGGTTGGCCATGGGTGTGTGAAGTCAAGACTCACTCCCTGTTTCTGTGTTGCAGAATTATAGTTAGGCTGGATGGACAAGTCAGGTGATGTGGCGCTGTCGGAGGGGGAGGGAGATCTGAAGACTGGTGAGAATTTGAGGGTTGACTTTTCAGCACAGAGCCTATGGGGACTTGACTGAAAAGGCTTCTCACAGGCATGTGGGGCATGGTGTGATAAGAAGTGGAGCGATGGCAGCAGCAGGAAGAGGAGCAGAAGAAATGTTGAGAAGCAGAGAGCTCCTCCTTTGGCCATTTGCCTGCTGTGAAACTCTAGCTATGTTTCTTAAGGTCTCTAAATCTCAGGTTTTGTTTTTATTTCTGTGAGATGAAAGTATTTTGCAATGCTGATATGAGATGCCATGAGTCTGGAGTCTTAGCACCGAGGAGAGTGAGGCAGGAGGACAGGCAAATTTGAGGCCAGCATAGGGAAACACTGCCAAAAAAAAGAAAAGATAAGAAAAGAAAAAAATAGAAAAGAAAAGAAGGAAGGGAGGGAGAGAGGGATAGAGGGAGGGAGGGGAGGAAGAAAGTAGGGAGGGAGGGAGGAACTGAGGGAAAAGGGAGGGAGGAGAATTAAGAAGGGAGAAAAGAATGTTGGAGGGTGCAATCAGATAAAGCATGAACGGCTGGAAGCTTGTTGGCACGATGCATGGTACAGATGTATCCCCTAGTTTTAAGTGGACAGCAATATCACTTCCAAACAAACTAAGTTAATGAATTTTGTTTTTGGGTCAGGGTTTCTCTGTAGCTATGGAGCCTGTCCTGGAACTAGTCCTGTAGACCAGACTGGCCTCAAACTCACAGAGATCTGACTGCCTCTGCCTCCCGAGTGCTGGGATTAAGGGCGAGCGTCACCACTGCCTGGCTAGGTTAATGTATCTTATTCAAGTCTCCCAGACCACTCACAAGCTCATTTTATTGTTTATAAAATGAAATATTTGATAGATCCTATGCCCCCTTTCTTTAACTTCTCCTTGAACAAGGAGGGAGAGAAAAGCAAAAGTCACCTCGTTCCAATAGGACTCGTCTGCATAGGTCGGGGGTTAAGTGTCAGTAGTCAAGGCAGCTGCAGGGCATTCTGCCATGCTCTCCCTTTTCCATGTTGCCCGCTGCTGCTTCTTCACGCTCCAATGGCAGAACTGAGGAGTTTACATATGGCCAGCAGAACCTCAAATGAAATACTTCCTATCTAGCCTTTAAGAGAAAGATTTCCTGTCTGGCTGAGCTGCACACGAAGAGGCATCACACATTTACTGTCTGATGCTGTTATGAACCTGTGCCTCATCTATGCTGGAAATCAAGGGCTGTCACATCTTATTCTCGAATGATAGATTTGAAGGTTTCTTCAGTTGTTGGTAGGAATCTCCCCTAATGGGGAGGAGATGTTTCGTAAGATGCATTTTTTTTTTAAAACTAACTGTTGTGTTTTAAGCTGATGAGAGTTTTGGAATCTCAAGTGGTTATTACATCATTTATGCAATACTTGTATATAGATAAGTGTAGCTGAGTCATGGTTTAACCTGCCTTCACCTTCTCTATATCTGGTATTAGTAATAGAACTGATAAAGTTGAATTTTGTTTTTATTAAAGACATGGGAAAGTTAGCAGGTATAATCTTCCCGAATAAAATTATTATTAAGTAGACATAATGAAAGACAAAGTAGAAACCTAAAAGCATATAAAACTTTAAAGGAGCACAGGATACAGGAACTAAGAAAGCAAGTTGTGACTGGGGAGACAGGTGAGAAGACAAGACACTGATGGACAGAATTAGATCTCTGAATCCGTGTCAAACTCCGGATGTCACGGTGCATAGCTGCAATCCCAGCACTGCTCTGGCAAGTTGGGAGTCAGAGATAGGGATAGCCTGGAACCTTGCAAGCTGGCTTGTGCTACCACAAACTGCAGCTGTAGAAGCCCATCTGCTTCAGCAAGCTAGAAGGTGAGAACTCACAAAGCTGTCTCTGACTTCCATAGGTGCATATCAGGAAGTGTGCTATTTTGATTGGCAAAAGAGAACATGCAAATGTGATTAAATTAGAATGAGTCTGGACTATCACAAAAGGCCCAGTTTTATCAAAAGCATCCTCATAAGAGGGAGACAAGAAGACCAGCATCTGTAGTGAGAGCTGGGCTGACAGAATAGAAGTTGGAATGATATCTGGAAGGGATTGTTACAGAGGGATCTAGATGATCTCCAGAAATGAGGAAAGGCAGAGGCAGAGTTCCCCCTTGGTGCTTTAAGATAATCTAATCCTTCTAACATCTGAATATTCATCTACTGAAGCTAACTTTTAGACACTTGACCTCCAAAATTGTAAGAGAATAAAGTGTATTGCTATGAATTCGAGGTAATTTGTTGTGAGCAAAATGGGGAACCAAGCAACGGTAAATTATGAGAGGGAGATAAAATAGATTTCAAGAAGGAAATGCAACCACTGTTATGGTATTGGAATACTAAAGAGAGAGTGGTTTTAAGCTGAGAGAATGCCAAGAAAATCAAGTAGAAGACAATTCTAAATACCAGTTGTCTTCTAAAAGAGTTAACTATTTTAGTGAATGATGCACCCTGCAAGGATGTCTCTTATTTGATTTTTCTACAGTTCCCTTTCAGTCAAAGGAAATTATTGGTCATTTGCAAGACTCTCAGGATGCTCCAGGTGCTGACTCTGAGATGATCTCCATGTACCTTTGAAAATCTGAATTCAGTAATAGCATAGACAACAATGTTGTCCAAAGAGTGTTCTTCTGTTCTTGATCTTCTCAGGCACTCTGTGTGTATTAAGAAATCAAGGGCATTAATAGTTCATTAAGAGCTAATTTTTAGATGACACCTACTCTAAGTACTTTTTATTTCTTTCCTTCTTTTTGTTTCTTATTTTTTTGAAACTGAGTCTCACTATGTAGTTTTGAGTAGCCTGGAACTCACTATGTTGAACAGACTGGCTTCAGACTCATAGAGATCTGCTTGCCTCTGCTTCCCAAGTACTAAGATTGAGTTCTGAGATTAAAGGCTTGTGCCACTATGCCCAGCCTACGAGCTTTTTCTACATTAACGTAGTTGACACTCAGGATGATTTACATAAGGAACGAAGTACTTTTTTATTACTGTTTCATGGACAAAACAAGGAGAAGAGGTGTTAATTCTGTAAGTTGGTGTAAGAAGTTTTTGTCAGAGGCTGACACTGTTGCCTCAACTATGTTGTGTACACTCTTAAGATCTCCTAATGTGGGATTTTGCGCTATATTTATTACATAAGGTAGTTAAGTGCTGTAGTAGAAGACTAGGAAGAGTTTCCTTGGCATAGAGAGGAAAGGATCCAGGTTACATGTTCACTGGCTTGTAAGGATGAATAGGGATCCCCAGTTGCACAATAAACAAATATTTCAGGTCACAAGAATGCCATAAGAATAGGTATTGCAGACCTAAGGTAGCAGGATGTGCTGGAACACCAGCAAGAATATGATAGAGCCAGAACTTGGGGTGCAGGAGAAATAGCAGAACATGCTTCTGTGAAAGAAGGAAAGAATTTTTAAAAGGCAGAAGACCTTCTTTATGAATTCCCCACTTTCCCTACCTCTACATTGGTTGAAATGTGGCTAGTCCAAGTAACAGTACTAAGTTTAGTTAATTTTATCATTAACTATAATGAGGCTAGTGGCTATTGTCATAAACCACAATTATTCATGAATTAATTTGTTTTGTGTTGCTGGGAGTTGAATTCAGGGCCTTTAACATGATAAAGGGGCTACACTACTGAGCTACATTCCTAACATGTTGTATGTGTGTATATGAATACATACAACTATGTATTCATAGTTGTATATGAATTGAAAGTAATTAGATTTTGTGGGGAATGGGGGCTTTTAAATATATTTATGAGCAGGGAGTGTTATGGTGGCCTCTGTATTTTGGTGAAATGGGAATAGTGTGTTATTCTTGGTAAGAAACTAGCAACTGGATGTATTCTGCACTTACTGCCCACTCCTTAGCAAAACCAAGGCTGAGAGGAATTGTATTTGAGCCATGTTGTGTTCTAGATTTGGCCACTGATGAATGGGTTAGGGTAGGTGTCTACATCAGTTACTTGTGCCCCAGTGTGATTATAATACCTCACGGAAAGAACTTAAGTGATGAAATCTGTTTTTGACTGAGTTTCAGAAGTTTTAGCAGATCATGACTAGGAAAATATGTAGGAATTTGTGGAGGCAGGAGTGTGTGGCAGAGGACCCTTACATGGTGGTGGTGAATCAGGAAGCAGAGAGGGGGAGGGCAAGAGGCCAAGGGCCTGGTGCAAAGTGCATGTCTTCCTATTCTGCTTTCCCTTCTTCTTTCTCCTCTTCCTCTTCCTCTTTTAAAACTTGATTTGTTTTATTTCATGTGTATGGATGTCTTTCTCATATGTTTGTCTCTGTACCACATTCGTGCTGGGTACCCATGGAAGTCGTAAGAGAGTGGCCAGGTCTTCTGTAACTGGAGCTATGAATAGTTGTGATCTGAACATTTCCAAATTATTTTCCAGACATGTTTTAGGGGCTAAGAACCATGTGCTCCAGTTTGAGGGTAGCAGCTGCCTCTTTTCTCCGGCTACTTTTCTGTATTGGTTACTTTTGTGTTACTCTAGAATTCTGACAGAAACAACTTACAGGTGGAAGGTGTTTTGGTTTCTAGTTTTAGAACTTTCATCATGGCTATGAAGGCATGGAGATAGAGCATGTGTTGCAGGTCCCTCATGTCATGGAAGACCAGGCAGCAGCTAAGAACTAGACTATACCCCTCAGAATTCCACCCTTAGTGACAGACTTCCATTTCCATGTAGGCTCCACCTCCAAAAATCTCCTATCCTTGCCCTCCAATATAGGATTGCCCATTGGGAACAAGCATTTAAAACATGAATCTGTGGAGAATATTTTAAAGAAATCTTAGAACATTTCTAGTCTGTATTGTGCTCTACTGATAGTTAGGGGCTCGTGTGATGTCCTTGAACAAGAGCTGTACCCATGAGTCTCTGATGTTGGTTGGTGGCTGACTGATAGACTCAAGCAGATCTCAACTCTATGAATTGGTTGCAGGTAGAGGATCAGAGTCAAGAGCATGGGACATTCATAGAGTTGTTCTTGGGTCCCCAGCATTCTTCTGGATAGCTAGTGATGTGCTTTTACAAAGTGACTAGCAAAACTCTTTTAAAAAAAATTAAATAGATTTTTATTTAGAATTTCATACAAGAGCACTGCATTTACATCATTCCAGCCCCTCCCTCCGTCTGTTCAGTCTCCTTCCAAGTTCACGATCTCATTTTGAATTATTATTGTTACATGTATATGCATATCCATATGCTCACATACATGCATATACATACGTGCACACACACACACACACACAAACCCTGCTGAGTCCATTTAGCTTTGTTCACATGTACATGTGAAATTTTATTTGTCATTCAAGAAGGCTAATGAAACCATCTTTTTCTCTTATGGTCTCATGAAACCTCAAATAAAGTCCTCAGTGCTGAGCAAATTTATTCACACAGATCCAGAGTTAGCCTGACTATTATGCTAAGAAGAAAGGATTATGACAGAGAATAGAGGGATTGTAAATAGGAGCAAAGAATGTGACATATATACATATATATAAATTTTCATATATATATATGAAAATGTCATAATAAATATGTGCAATATTTTTTTTGTGCAATAAATATGGGCCATCTGTAATTCCAGTTCCAGAGGATCTGATGCCTCTTTCAGATAGATCTCTGTGGGCTCCAGGCTTATTTGTGGTGAATAGATACACATTTAGGCAAAATACTCATAAAATAAAATGAATACATATAATTTAAAAATTAAAAAATAAAGATGAACAATTTATTTTAAAAAGTCAAAGAATTAAGCCTAAGCAGCACTGGTCTCAGACAAAGCAATTGATAGTGTGTGTATGTGTCTGTGTACATGGGTCTGTGTCTGTATGTGTCTGTGCATATGTCTGTGCCAAAATGTCTGCATACATGCTTACATGCATGCATGTACATATGCATATATATGTGTGTGGAGGCCCAAGACTGATATTGGGTCTCTTTCTCAATTGTGCTCCCCTTCAGTTTTCAAGGCAGTGTCTCTCACTGCACTAGAGTTCATTAATTATGCTAGACTGGCTGGTCCAAACTCTCTGTCTTCCTCCTCCACCCTCAGTGCTGGATTTACAGATATGTACCCCTGCATTTGGGTTTTTCATAAGTGCTGGGGATCATCAGACTTCAGGTCTTCATGCTTATATGACACACACTTTACCAGTTAAACCACCTCCCAACCCCTGGCAGTACTTCTTTGTATCCATGCATTTTGAGTTTCAAGATGGTTTGTGTCAGCCAGCAAGTATTGACTATTGATAAAGAATGAGGTTATTTTTATCTGGTAAGGTCCCAGAAGGCCTGCTTGTATAGTAGAATGAGCCTGTGAGATCATCAGATTACCAGGTATCCCAACTGAGATTCCGGGTGGGAATTACATTCATAACTCAGTAGTTCTTGGGTTCACAGAGAACCTCAGAGGAGGAAGACAGTGGGACTCGCATAGGGAGCCTTTACCTAGGATGCTTACCTTAACTGTAATGTAGTAGTCATAATGTAGCTTTTTCAGTAATAAACTATGGGCTTTGTGGGTCTTCTCTGCAAGGTTGCTCTTAGTATAATTCCAAGAACTGAGGTTTCCAGAACTTAACTTTGATCCTTGCAGCCTGAAAGAGTCTAAGTGAGTCCCTAGCAGATGGATTTAAAGTGGGAGTAGGCTAGGTAGCAGTTCACTGGAGCAGTTCCCTCAAGACTGGAAAGTCTGGAAGAGGTAGCGATGGTAGTCAAGTAGAAGGGAGGTCCCATCAAATAGAGATGTAGAATTAAGAGTGTGGTCCAGTGACCAACTAATTGGATATGATTAGAACATCAGAAGACTATGAAGAAGGAGGTGATGATGATGGAGATTTCAACATTGGAGAATAAATATAGCTATGATAATTATTATTTGAGCAATATCTATAAAATACTAAGAAATGTTTGCTTGAAGAAAGCAGTGAGGATCAGAGCTAATTTTATATTCTAGATAGAGGTGGAAAAATCTAACAAGGAAATCAGATCATAATTTTAAAAGAGATATGTTAAAATTCTGTTAAGAAAGACTTTGTTTGGTAGTGATGAAACCACTTATTGTTTATTGTCCTCATTCATTCATTCATTCATTCATTCATTCATTCATTCAGATAAAGAACCCCAAGAGCTACTACTATGACCAAGACCCACTAATAATGGTATATATGAGGGCCTCTGCCTCAGGGGGCTCTTCACATAATTCCATTAGGTATTTGGCAATAGAGGAATTTGTGTGAAGTAGAAGAATTTGATAAAAATTGAGGACAATCATAAAGAAAAAATTAATTACTAAATAACAACCACAGTTTAAAAATAAGACTGCAATAATACAAATAATTTTCTACTCTACATTTTTCAGTTGAAAGAAAAGTAGTTCTTTCTCTAGTCCCTCAGTAGTTCTTTCGTCAGCCTGAAGTCATGATGGTTGAACCATATTTACAGACTAGCACATGACTACCTATAGAGGTCATGAGACCTGGGCATACACAGACTAGGATTTCAGGGACTGCCAAAGGGGTTTTGTGTGACGTGACTAAGGTCACAACATCTTGTCCCAATGCCATTTGGTGGTTATTTAGATAGTTCTCAGCCCTCTACTCCTCCCCCAGCAACAGTCACATCTGCCTTGGAAAAAATGTTGGAATTTCCATGCCCCTGACCATGGTCCAGAGGTATTAACTAAAATAACTAATATTTATAAAACTTATAATAAATATTAACTAAAATAATTAATATTTACAAAACTTAAACTAAAGTAATTAAAGAAAGTATAAGTCAAAATTAGAGTCATGTCATGTCTGAAAGAACTATGTTCGGCCTAAACAAATGTGGAAAGGGTACTATGGCCCTCATCTAATGTTGACAGAAATGTGGTTTTTGCTTTTAAAAATACTATACTCCTTGGTTGGCACCAAGAGACTTTGAGGCATGAGCTTACTCTTGGTCACCGGCCAAAATTAAAGGACTCATATACTCTTAATTGGCTTAATAATATACTCATAATTGACTTAATCAACGTGGTTGACTGTATCCTTCTCATGTGGGTTTATTACTGATAGACACAGGAATAGAAGGGGGGAATTAAAACTTTAAAGTAGGGTTTTTCAACTTCAGTACCAAAGGAAGAGGGACTAGCTGTAGATCTCCCTCATCCGATTGTATCAGTCCCTCTTCCTGACATTAACTGGACCAGCTCTGCTCTGGATCGCCCAAATCAGAGCTATGTTCACTATGGAGAAGATATCTGTACTTTTTTTGAGCTTTAAGAAGACACAGAAAGCAGCAGGAATATAGGACCGAATTTTCATGGTTCCTTCTGATGTTGTCTTCAACACAGGCTTAGAGTCTTTTATAACAAAAACACCTTGATATGATCCATTCATTTGGTAAAGAGACAGTAGTTGCAAACTTCATTGTATCTAGGACATGGGCTCAAGGGTTGAATGATTTGCTTATAGTGAATACTGAGTCCACAGGAAATTAGACCCAGGCTCACATGTATAGTTTTTTTAAAAATTTTTACTCTTTGCTCTTTGGGGGCTCACCACCCAACTCCCAAATAAATACATAAAAATTATTTTTACTTATGAATGCCCAGCCTTAACTTGGCTTGTCAACTTTTCTTAAATTATCCCATCTACCTTTTGCCTCTGAGCTTTTACCTTTCCCTATTCTATATACCTCTCTTTCCTTCTTATTCTGTGACTGGCTGGCCCCTTGTGTCCTCCTCTCCTTATCCCTTTTCTCCCTCTTCCTCTCTTCTCATTTTCTCTCTCTATTTATTGTCTCTGCCTGGCAGCATGGCCTATCCCTCTCCTGCCTAGCTATTGGCCATTCAGCTCTTTATTAGATCAATCAGGTGTTTTAGGTAGGCAAAGTAACACAACTTCACAGAGTTAAACAAATGCAACATAAAACAATGCAACACATCTTTGCATCAGTAAACAAATGTTCCCCAGCATACACAAATGCAATACATCTTTAACTAATATTCCACAACACGCATGGATCTGGGCTGTGTTCTTTCACTGGCCTGTGCCATGATGGCACATGAAGTGCATTAAGCAATGCACCAGCTCTAGCAGTGCTGGCAGCGATTCATTAATTATGACATCTATCTACTCCTAGGAAAAAGAAATTGATTCTGTAATTACCACCTTAATGATGTCTTTTGTGCTAACAGGCATATTACATTTCTTTCATTCACCTGGAAGAAAAATGAAGAGTCCTCTTTTGTAAAAAAAAAAAATTCCCAAAGTTCGGGAAAAATAGACTAGAGATAATGACTTGCCTTTATCAGTTTTGAAACAATTTTGAGATGAAGAGGTAATGGTCATTTAATAACAATTATTAAAATAATGTGTGAAGGCTTCTTAGAACAATGCTTAGCCCACAGAAAGTACAATACATATTTTCTCTTTCCAATGCTATACAGAGCAAGTGCTCATGGGTGCTGGTATTTCCTTAGATAGAATATACAGATAAAGCAGCATGGCATCACAATATCTGAGGGACAGGGTCCAGGGTCTACAGTGGACAGTGCTATTGGGCAATCCTGTCAAGTCCAGATTTGCCTTATAAACCTCATTCCATCTCTGCAGGTAGCTACCACCAATCTTCTGTCACAGCCACACAACATAAACCTTTGCCATTGCAGCTTCTGAACTTTCATTTGGAGCCCTCGGGAACTGAGGGTGCAATGGGGCTGACCAAGCCCGGTTATTCCAAGCATTGTCAAGGCTTTGCAGTTCAGGCTGGAGTGAAACTAAGGTCACACCTACCCAGCTACCACCGCACCCAGACAATTTCATATTTGACCTCTTTACACTCCCTGGAATTCTCAAGTTTTAGACAGTCACAGTGAAGAATGCCTCTTTACTATGAAGAAGTCTGGGTTTCACTCAAGTGTTCAGAATGAGTCCTCTTTTGAAAAGTCAGAGTTGAAAGATACTGGTTTGGCTTAGTAAACCAGAGGTCCTGACAGACAAGGGAGAGAGACGCTGATCACAGAAAGAAGTAATTGTAAACTCAAGTATGTCAAACGTATCTTGGACAGCTATTTTTTTTTAAACTTCACTATGAGGTGAAATCTCATTTTTCTTCTGCATTTTATGAGAGACAAAACCATATGCTTAAACATTCTATAATGTAAGTTGTCCATACAAGATAGCCTAGAGCTGTTTACTCTCACAATTTTAACCAAGTTCTAATGCTGACTGGAACTTTATTTTATTTGCTGTTTTTAACAGCTTTATTTTTGAGAAACTCATACATGTGCACAATGAAATATGATCATATCCATCCCTCTGTCCCCTTTAACTCTCCCACCAGGTCCTCTTCCAATGTTATGTATTTTCTCTTTTGGTTATTGATAACATGCTAAGCCCAGCTATTCCAATGTTATGTATTTTCTCTTTTGGTTATTGATAACATGCTAAGCCCAGCTATTCCAATGTTATGTATTTCCTCTTTTGGTTATTGATAACATGCTAAGCCCAGCCAGTGCTGTTCATATGTGCATAGGTGTGGGGCCACCCACCAGAGCATGGGAAACATACCAGCTGCCCTATCCTTAATAAACAACGAGTCTCCCTCTGTGATGCCAATAGCTTCTCACTGTGTGGGTTGAGACCTGGAGACCATGTACCCCATCGATGCAGGGATTTGGATTGGCTTGATCTTGTAGAAGATAGTCTTGTAGGGAGGTTGCCCAGCTAGCTTAGACCTGAAATAATCACACAGAAACTGTATTAATTAAATCATTGCTTGGCCCATTAGCTCAAGCTTCTTATTGGCTAACTCTTATATTAGTTTAACCTATTTCTATTAATCTGTATATTGCCACGTGGCTGTGGCTTACAGGGTAAAGTTCCCAGTGTCTGACTCTGGTAGCTCCATAGCTTCTCTCTGACTCTGCCCTTCTTTTTCCCAGCATTCAGTTTAGTTTTCCCTGCCTACCTTGTTGTTCTGAGTTTTTCTGTTCAGCCTAGTCCCGTAATCATTAAGTCCCAAAGAAATCACACAGACGTCTACATTAATTATAAACTGATTGGCCCGTTAGCTCAGGCTTCTTATTAACTCTTATAACTTATACTAGCCCATTATTTTTTATCTATGTTAGCAACATGGCTCGGTACCTTTTACAGCAAGGCAGTCACATCTTGCTTTTTTGGTGGATGGGACAGGGCTGCGTCCTCTTCCCAGAATTCTCCTGTTCTCCTTGACCTGCCTTTACTTCCTGTCTGGTTGTCCTGCCTATACTTCCTGCCTGGCTACTGACCAATCAGCGTTTATTTAAAATATAATTGACAGAATAAAGACAAATATCCCACACTACTCTACCTAATTTCTACCCTATCAGGCCAAGGCAGTTTCTTTATTAACCAATGGCATTCATAGCATACAAAGGGGAATCCCACATCAAAATAGGTCACATTTGGTTTTCTAGTTTTGTCATAGGGGTTAGTAATATCCAAATTTACTCTAATCTGTGTTTATCACTATGACAAAAATTTAAATTTTATTTAAAAAATAGTTTAGGGTGCTAAAGAGATGGCTCAGTTAGTAGAGAACTTGCAGTACAAATGTGAAGACCTATGCTCAGTTCCCCAGCACCCATGCAAAAGTTGGGTACAATATGGGTGTCTATGATCTTAGCCCTGTGGTAGTGGAAGCAGAGAGAGGTGGATCCTTGAAAATTTTCAGCAAGGAACCCTGTCCCATAAATAAGGTGGATAGCAACTGAGAAAGACACCTGAGATCAACTTCTAGCATATGAATCTATGCAAACAGCCCTCTACCCTCACACACACACACAAACACACACACATACACACACACACACACACTACATACAAAATCACATGTAACTAGTTTACAGACATTACAAGTCAGAGATATATGTTTCACTATGAAAACCACCATTGCTTTAGATTTTCAAATCCCTCGGCCTAGAATTAAGGATCATTCAGGAAGTGACCTCCTGCAATCAGGAAGTGATCAGCTGCAATCCATCTTGCAATGTCTGGCTCTCCCACCTGGATGTGTCCACCTGTTTTTCTTGTCAAAGGCACAGCTAAGCTGGACTGCAGTTTTTAGGAGCAGCCTTAAGGAGGTTAATTGGTGTGCTGATGATTTAAGAAGACCTAGGAAGCATAAATGAGTTCCTTTTAGCCATGTTCTAGAACGCTAAGCTTCCTTAAGTCCTCCTTGCTGTTATGAAAGCTATGCCAGCATCAGTTGTAAGAGACCTTTAAACCATCCTTATCGCATTAAAAAACTAAAAACTCATTAAAATTGTAGTGTGTGTGTGTGTGTGTGTGTGTGTGTGTGTGTGTGTGTGTTTGGATATGCACGTCAGAGTCTGCATGTGGTTAGAGTTTGCTCCCTTCACCACGTGGGTCCCTAGGACCAAACTCAGGTCAGGCTTGGCAGCCAGCGCCTCTACCCACTGAGCCATCTTGCTGGCTCTTCTTTAAATTTCATTTTAAAAAAAAAACACATTGTGAAAACAATATAAGGATGAGGAGTCTTACATTCGGGGTGTGATATTCCTCTGACGTCTCTATGAAATGTTCCGCATGTTTCTGTAAGGGATTCCTTCTGTATCTTCTGGTCCTAGAATTCGTGCAGATGTTCCCTTCCCAACTGAGCAGTACAGATGTCTATGGCCCCACATCCTAAGTAGTATGGGGAGGGATGGAGGGAGAGATTCCTTCTACCTGAGGTTTCATTTTGCCTTTAAAAGCACATTCACAAGTGGTTGGCTGGGATCCCAGCTTGCCAGTGTCCTGTGTTGTGGGTATTAGTTAAAAGAGTTACACGAGAGCATTTGGGGCATAGCACCGAAGTTATATGAAGACTTCACCAGCAGAGACAGTAGGCCTGTGAATGAGACTGTTTTTGTTGAGCTGGTATTTGTACAAGGCGACACCCTCTTTCACACCGCCTACCTCCTCCCTGCGTGACTCAGTGCTAAGAGAGAAGCCTGTAAGCTGTTCATTAACAGAGTCAAGTGGAGGTGGGAACCGCTCCTAGGAAGCTCCAGGTGCCCATTTGTTTCCTCCAGATCCTCTTGGGGAATCACTGTGGGCCAGCGAGCCAAGAGTCCTGGGTTTCTGCGCAAGAAAGGTAAGCTGGATTCTACTTGCAAAGATAAATACAGCTGCTTTGCATTTCATGTGGAACTTTCTCTGCTTTCCCTCCAAACGATTCAGATCAGGGCTGTCTGCATTATCTTTGACGTGTTTCCAGTTAAATTTTGACGGCCTCTGATGAGCATTCTGCGTGCCAGTAGCTCCGCACTTGCAGTTCCCATGGCTTTTAACTTGGCTGTGGTACACATCACGGCATCACAGAAACGGAGAGCCTTTGAATTTCCCGTGGGAGCTGGCAGCTTGGGAATTCGACTTCACATAAAGATAATGAAGCTCTCAGCACTCACTGGTCTGTTTTCTCCAGTGACTATAAAATTTTATAAAAGGATCTTCCTGTTTTCATAGCTGATGTTTCTAGTGAAATTTTAAACTTTATTAATGTACAAATAGCGTCATTTTTTTCTCAATGGTGACAAACACTGCAAACCCATTCAATCTTATTTTCTTCAAATAAAAAAATGGGATGGAATAAGGATGGGATGGCGTGGAAATATGTGGTTCTTCACAGGTGTCTGTGAGGACTTCGCTATGTTACATTCTGAAGTTCTGAATTAACCTGAGAATAGATTAGAATATGCAGAGGCAATTTTCAGCCTCTCTGCCCATCTTACTCCTGGAAAACCAGCTGGCTTGTCTGACTCATTTTCTTTTCTTTTTATCACTTCTGTTTATGTTACAGAGTAGTGGGAATCAAGTCCAGCTTGTAGCAGCAGCCCTTTCTCCTGAAAACCCTGCTCTGTTTAAGAGCTAGAGGTTTCATTGCTTTCTTGACTGACTAAGTCCCCCAAGTCTCGGGAGCTGGGACGAGTCCGTGCCCAGTTCCTAGAGGTTTACTGACAAGTTTGATGGCTTGGTTTGTCTACATGTTTAGTACAGAAGGCCCCAGGATAGCATATGTGGAGTGCAGTTTTGTTTCTCATGAAGTTGAAAAGTGTCTCTCTCTTCTGTAGATGGTGACACAGATACAGCCTTTCTGATATTCGCTATGCTCTAGTATCTAAAATATTAGAAAAGCTAAGCATTTCAGAGTTTACCAAGACATTTGGATTCTAAATGTCAAGATATACAGAGAATGCATAGGAACAGGTCAGAATTTTATAGAAATTTAGGTATATTTAAATCTTAACATCTTATTGGTATAAATTTTCAACTGGAAGGGACTATGGATCATCTAGTCCAGCCTTTGCATTTTCTTTTAAAAACTTCTTTATTACCATTATTATTGTTAGTGTGTGTGCGTGTTTCTGTACATTTGTGATACGTGTGTGAGTATGGGCGTGTACATGCCACAGCGCGTATGTGGAGAGCAGAGAACAACTTTCGGGAGCCATTTCTCTCCCTCCACCGGATTATGGCAGCACCTCTCTTCTGTTTCTGCTGTGTGGTACACTACAGTCTAGCTGGCCCCCGAGCTTGAGGGCAGTCCCCCTGCCTCTGCCTCTCATTTCACTGCAGGGGAGCTTAGATTAAAGATAGATGCTACTGCATTCCGTGTTTTTAACTTGGTCTTCAGGGATCAAATCAGGTCTTTAGGCACTGAGCCACCTTTGAATTTTCAAGATGAAGAAAACAAAGACTAAGTATTAGGCAACATCCCAGGCCTGGAGTAGCAGAACCAGAACGTGAAGTCAGATCTCTGTCATTTGCCTTATTAGATCGTCTCAATGACTTTTCAGATTTCTTTCACATAAAAAGTAGTAACGAAATGAACTACACTCTATCTTTATAGAAGGACTACAAGTGATATGCAAACAAGAGTGTCCTTGCCTAGCAATATATGACAAAGCTCTTATCATGTATGTGGTGTGATTTTGACACAGAAATACATTTTTATTTTGTGGCATTTGGACTTGGCCTGTTCATTGTCTTATATTTGTAGGGTTAAACAGTAAGTGCCAACAGACCCTCGGCAGGAAGTTGTCCAGTAGATATGTGCAGGCCCTGGTCTGGCCCCTACAGTCAGCATCATCCTCCCCTCAGCTGCCATTCCATTGGCTCTGTTTCCTGACTGTAAGAATTCTGATTGCTCTTCTTGAGAGACTCCCACTACTGGGAACTTCGTAAATGCTTTGCATGACTGAGTACATATGGCAGAATGAACTTCATAGAGTCCCCGAGGCAGTCAGCTCAAGAAAATGTGATTTCAGATAGCATCTGGTGTGGTGGATCCTTCAACCCCAAGCATTCTTTAAAAGCAAGGAGATGAAATCCTTAGCTCAGGAGTCTTAGGGAAAAATGGGAGTTGTTTCCTTCCAGCTTCCCTGCTGGAAGTAGCCCGCTTTTCAGCCACTTGTGGATCTTTTTCTATTTTCTCCTCTCAAGAACTTTGGAAGCCCAAGGCCCTCTCGTCTCCATTCAGGCCTAGGAAGGTGTGAATCCCAACTGACTAGGATCCCAAAAAGCCAGTACATGCAGTAGAATCAAATCCCAGTGCCATTATCATTGGCTTCTCAGTCAGTCCCCATTGTCAGTCATAGTCAGAGAGTCTGTTTCGCTGCCCTCTCTTAGGACTGGAGGGGAAAAGGGGAGGGGGAGTGGGGAAGCGGGAGGGAAATGGGAGGAGCGGAGGAGGTGGAAATTTTGAATGGTACTATTTATAATGCAATAATAAAAAATTAAATGTGGAAAAAAAAAGAACTTTGGAATGAATAAAGGTGGCAGATATTAGTTCCTATACACCCATCTACAGCTGCCTGGTGTGCCCCGTTTGTCGTGGTGCAAATCTGTTATGGTTTCCAGATTTGGGTGTGGCTCTTTCTCAGGTGCGTGCTTTGCAGATGACAGCTTCATTTATGACGCTTGTGTTTTATGTCAGTTGCCAAATTCTTTAAAGATATGGATTGTCCTTTCATTGTGATCATTACTCAGAAGTGTGAATGCTACAGCTGGGTGTTAAATGCCAGTAGGTTTGTATCCAGACAAGAAAACCAATAGTCCTGACTGGTCTTTGTAACTGCACATTCAAGTACACTAAGAATTGAAATAATTTATTCTTGTTCTCTAAACCTAGGATTCTTGGCTCTGAAATGTTAGTAAATCTCTTTTATGTGGGCGGTACCTTAGAAGACATTGCAGTGCATACATCCCAGGAAACTGCAGCAGGCTCCTTGATGGGGCATAAGAATTACATGATAAGCGGAATATGAATGCATAAAAAACTAACTTTACTGAAGAGGTCTATGGAAAACTACCTGTATAAGGGGGTTTCCTTTTTAACTCATCACTAGTGATGCTGTGTGCAAAAGCTTAAAAGACATCTGTGTGCAAAAAGTTTAAGGGAGTTGTCCCCCAGTTGGCTTAGCCAATCAACTAGAACTAGAAATGGTCCATGATAGGACTCAGATGCGAGGTAATTTTCGTATGATTGAACACTTGTTAATGAGTATTAAACCAAGGTCTCTGTTGGATGAAATGGACAATTGTCCCAGTAATCAGGATATCACTTAGGTGAAACATCAAGTTACCCTGCAGCAAGGATCAGGAAAGTTTTATGTATCAGAACCAAGAACAATCAGAAAGTCAATTTTATGTGAGGGGGTTATAGAGATACAGAAAATTGGAGGCATTCTTTCTACTTCCCATTCTACAGATATTTGTCCTAGGCAAATGTTCTCATCATGCTCAAAACGTGAGCCATTTCCATAAATTCATGAGGAGTTCCCTAAATCGGAAAAGGATTCTGGAGTAGTTAACCTCTCCAATTGCTGCTCTGCTGATCTCCTATTGGGCATAAACATCTGCTGATCTCCTATTGGGCATAAACATCTGCTTTGCCTCATGCAGCTGTTGTCCCTTCACAAGAGTCCACTGCAAAGGGGCTGTTATTCTCTGCGCCGTACCCAGTAACTTGCCACTCACCGACCCCTTTAGTTTGCTGTTTCTAAAACAGGAGCTTTGGTGTTAGGTTGGTCTGAGTTTGAACCTCCACTGTGTCATTCACCAGCTGTGTAACCCCAGGCGAACCATTCATCCTGAGATCATGGTCTTTCAATGCCTGTCCTAGCTTTCTGTACAATGACTCTAATGTTGCTTTAATCACAGCAATCGCATTAACTGCTCTTTGTTGGCCATGATAGGACACCATAGCCAAGGTAACTTTAAGAAGATAGGGTTTATATTGGTTTATAGTTCCAGGCGATAAGAGTTCCCGATGGCATAGTGGAGGCATGGCACTGGGGTAGGAAGCAGAGAACTCATATCTTCAAAAATAAGCATGAAGGAAAGAGAGCAAATTGGAAGTGAGTCAGACCTTTTCATCTCAATGTCCGTTCCAAGGATGTACCTCCTCCTGAAGACTGAACCACCTAAGCATTTCCAAATAGCCCCATAACTGGGGACCAAGTCCTCAAGCACATGAGCTTGTGGGGAACATTTTCACCCAGATGACCACATTCTACTCCCCAGCACTCCCAGTGTCATGACATTTCATGCAGTTATGGAAGGATAATCACTGTGAACTACTGACCTAAAAACGTGTGAGTCTTAAATGAGACCATGTGCATAAAACAGAACCTTGTTACCTTATGACACAGGGTTATTTTCCTCGCCTTTTCCTTTTTCTTCCTCTGTCCTCTGTTGTGCTAATCTACTTTCAGCTTTACATTTTTCCTCTTCCGTTTCACCTTCCATTTGTTCCCTCTCTGTAACCCTTCACCCATCCAGTCCAAGTTTTTGTTCTCACAATCCTAAGAGAAAGCTAGCAGAAAGAGATAAAGGTATTATTCCCCCTCAAGAGGCATTTTATCTTTGGGTAAGATTTTTAAAGTCTATTTTAGTGAAAAGAAATGGTTGCTGAACTGGGAGGTGGCCTAGGGAATTCCAGAAACTGAGGGAGTTCAGGATAGGCAAGGGGAACAGTTAACTGATGGACATTTAAGTTGCCCCAGGAAATGTCACTGTGAAAACCATAAAATTCCAGGAATGTAGCCCAGTGCTGCAATGCCTGCCTAGCATGCATGAAGCCTTGGACTGAATTCCCACACAAACAACCAGAACAAAAAGAGCATGGACGGAGTGCAGATTTAAGAAACAGGGGTGTAGAGTTTCTAAAGCACCCAAGAACTGAGAAGTTTGGACTGTTTCTTGATTCATAGCTTAAGAGTGATTTCATCTAAACCCAAGGACAGATGTCTTTGGGCAGAGCATACAGACAGTGGATGTGAAGGGCTGCCTTCTGGTGCTGAGCCACAGAGAGGAAATGAGAGATTGGCTGGTGGCTGACAGTTTTATATATTTGCTTTACTGTGACTTTGTTTTGTTCTGTTTATGCTATTGTCCTTGAGAATTTTGGCTTCATGGTTAGAATTCCAAACTTAGGCTTTGGAAGTTAAAGAAGATTTAAACTTGAATGTTGAACATTACATCTATGGCTCTCTAAACTATAAGTGGCTGTGGGTATGTGGGCACTGTGGCAAGAACACTAGATTTAAAATGAGAACTTCTCATTCAGAACTCTGGTTGGCTAAGAGATTCTGGATCCCATCTCTGAGTTTTTGTCTCCTCAATTGCAAACTGTAGTTAACAATACTGACAAACCAAAATGTTCTTGCAAGGACTTTGGAAATCTCCATATTTAAAATATAGTTGCTTTCCTGTAGTCCCTAATCCTGGGAACTGGAGGCAGCTTCTGGGGATCCAGCCTGGGCTTCACAGAAATGGAAGCGGGGTGACAGAGCTGCTGACTGCACCACTGTTCCACACAGACTCGGGCAGCAGCTGTTTGAGGAGATTCATCATTCTCCCAGGAAACTATAAACTTTACTGCGATGAGACTGGAAGATGGCACTTAAGAAAACGCCCACTTAGCTGAACCGAGGCTACTAAAGTGGTCTGAGCTGGTTGGATGCTGAGTGATTTAAAATCTAGGTAGTTCCAATCCTTAAAAAGTAATTCCATTAAAGAAAAGAATTCCATAAAAATACGATTTTGCTGCAGTTAATTTTTTATTTCTATTTTATTTTTTAAAACAATCTTTTCTAATTTTACATACCAATCCCAGTTCCCCTCCCTCCCCTCCTAACACCTTCTCCCTACTCCACCGCCAATCATTCCTCAGAGAGTTGATTCATGGGGAATCAACCAAGTCTGTCACATCATGTTGAGGCAGGACCAAGGCCCTCCTCCCTGTATCTATGCTGAGCAAGGTATCCCTCTATAGGGAATGGGTTCCAAATAGCCAGATCATGCACTAGGGATGAATCCTGGTCCCACACTGCAGTTAATTTTTAGCATTCAATTTGAGAGTCTTGTGATTGACAGAACGTTCTCCAAACGTCATTTTTTTTAACAAGAATATTCTTCACAATGTATGTTGCTGATCCCTTTTTAATAACTGTTTAAGAACTATCTGTCCATTAAAAAGATGTTACTTTCTATACTGAGAAGAGTAGAAGAGTTCCATTGCAGTAAAATGTCTGAGGAAGTAAAACTGGAGGAGAGGGACTTGCATTGCAGAGGCATTAGAAGCATCTAGAAATGGCTTGGGACCACCAATTGGTCAAAGAAGAAGGTAGGTTGATGAGGGTTAGCTGAGGAAAGTTATGTAGGAGAGACACCAAGAGAAAAGTCCACAGAGCATCTTGGCCCACCTTCAACCATTGAAAAGGCAACCGTTATTTTAGTAAAACTTAAACCAAAAAGAAAAATATAATTTCTGCAGTATCATTCATTTTTTTATTTCTAAGGAAAAACAGAATTCTTAATGAACTATTATTACCTGAACATAGCATGCAATGCATTTTCCTTTGTTATCCAGGTTGCTTCCATGGACAGCATTAGTTTTGGAAATGCATAGGAAGCATTGCTCAGCGGTCTGGCAGCAAGGCGGCCCCAGGGAAGCAGTGTTGTCATGACTACTTTGGCTTCAGTGTGGTGGGAGCTGAGGAGCTCCAGGCTGAGCTATCTGAAGATGCTGGGGTTGACCTTTGTGACTGCTGTTACCTCCAACCACCCTTCCATTGCTGCTCATCTTTTGGTGTACCAGAATGATTCCCTGCATGCATTATATTGGCCCTATCAGATAGCACTTTTGAGTTTATGTAGAATCACTCACTGCATTATCGTCATACACACTTAATTACAGCTCTGTTTCCCCACTCACTGTGATCTGTGCAGGTTACAACCTGGACTCCTATAATTAGAGATAATAGTACCCACCTGAGAAAACTAACTAAGGTCATGTGCTCGATCGCAGGAACTGCTACATGGTACCAACTCACCAAATGGCCCCCTTTTGCTAAAAGTCTAGATCATAGATATATGTGCTGTTCACCAAGAAAAGAACCATGACTCTCTATTGACCTCTGTCAGATGTAAACCTATTTTGTTCCATACATCTTAGGAACACAGAAGGAGAGCATCAGGATTGAGTAATAAACACACAAAAAAACAATTTAATTTCTAATAATAGGAGCTTTGTTGTTCTTCTAGAAGGAAACGTTTAAAGACACATAACCCATGATACTCGTGGTAGCTTTATGACATTGTCAAGTCCAAGATGGGCACTCCTACCTACCTTCAGAGTAGAGCAGCTGGAAGTGAAGAGGGACTTTCCTTCAGCCTTGATAGCCTGAACTATAAATGTGTCCACCTGCAGCTTCAACAGAGGCTGAGAAGTGTGGTTTTGCCTGTAAGTAAGGGGGTTTGGAGAATGGGTACTAGAGAGACCACCATTCTGCATCATGAATCTCTGAAAACCTCCTAACTAGCTGTGTCTGGGCTTTTCCTTTCCAACCTTTCCCATGTGCACAGGGCTTCTCTGATGGCCCCTGAAATGTAAGAATTACACAGTTAAAAAACATGTGAGCAGTATTTTTAATTAAAAAAAGAAGCAGCCATAGTATCCTGAGAGTGTTTCTTTTCTTTTTCATTCTATGCAAGGATTCTACCACTGAGCAGGGTCCACAGTCTTCTTTTAATTTTTTTTTCCTTAAAATTTGAGACAAGATCTCACTCACTTCCCCAGGCTGGCTTTGAACACACTCTGTGGCCCAAGCAGGGTCTTGGTTTTTGACCATAAAAATTCATTTTAAAAATAAAGAAACATTATATGGTCCCACATATGAGACCAATTATATACTGAGTGACTTACCAGCTGGCAAAACACACGATGGATATAGTACTTGGCACGATGGATATAGTACTTGGCACTCACCTAATAAAACTGTGGACACTGAGGACAGGCACATTTGTCAGAATCCTTTACAGGAGCTCAGGGCTTCCATCTTCCATAGCTCTGCATCCCTAGCTCGTCAGGTTTGCAGCCAGGGTCTGGGTACCATGCAGGGATGGGTAAGATCCTGACAGAATCACATCGTCAGCTTTTTACAGAGCGCTACATACAAGACGAGACAAAACAACAGGAATTGCCTCTTCATCTCACATTTGGGATTAACTCCAACAAGACAGACCTAACTTCCTCCTAGAAGGTGTGGCATTCTCATACTTTGGTAGTGAGGTATTCTTCAGAAGGCCAGAATAAAGGAGATAGGCATCTGGTCCAGTTCCCAGTCCCTCACCTCTTCCTCTCTGTTAATGACTGAACTTGTCACGTAAACACTCAAGGGCTCTACCATAGAACCTCTGGGGTTGTCGAGGACTAAGCAGGTAAGGGGGAGCCTTGCTCTCTTTCTCTGGATAGGTGGTTTCAGTCTGGTTGCATCTTCCACAGTGTGCAGCTCTCTGGCTAAAAATCCTCGCAAGCATTGTTCTTTCGCTTGTCCTCGGTCTCTCGCCCATGCCCAGCTCAGTCTTTCTCTCAGCCCAGGCATCTGTTGCCTTTGTGGGCTCTGGTGAGGAAAGGGGAGAGTTCAGACAATAAGAACAACTTAGATGGTGTATAGTATTTATAATTTATGGAACACTTTCTTTGTTTTTACAATAACCCTCTAAGCCCAATCTAACCCCCACTTTGCAGAGACAAAGTAATGACTTGGTCCACATGGCTAATGAGTGCCACAGCTGGGACTCAGCCTGAGTCTAAATCACAGCTTAACACTCTCCTCTGAGCCACCACTCAGCCTCCATGTGATCCTCACCCATGCATAATTTACTCTGCTAGCTAGGAGTCAGAAAGATTGAAAGACATTGATAGACAAGTAGGTTATGAAAGTTTGAGAAAAACAGAAAGTTCTGGGGGGCTAACAAGAGGCCAAAGATGGGATCCAACTGGGAGAAGAGACAATGACATAGAAATGGGAGGGAAGTATAAAGTACAAAAAATTCAGTATAAAGATATATATGTGTATGTATATATATATATATATTTGTATATATGTACAAAGATCCAGTAGGCATTATAAACATTCCAGCAGATGGTAAGACAAATTACAACATGCAGAAGATAATTTTTCTGAAAGTTAGCATAAATGGTATGGCACACATAATATAAGATTTATGTCTTTTAAATGAGCACAAGTATGTACTCTATACATTGAATTTTAAGTTTAATGATATAGGAGTAGATATTCGCATTATTTAATTGTTTTTTAAATAAACTATATCTAGTATATACTTACCATAATGCACTAAATATTCTATCCAATTTTTACTATAAAAGGATATATATGACATGTTGTTGTATAGCACACTAACTGAAAGATCAGAAAACATAGTACCCAATAGTTACAGGTTTGTTCCCCACGGTAGAAAGTTACATTTTCTTACTGTCACACAGTCTGCTGTAACACCTTGCTAATCCACACCGACCTAATCTTGAGTAGGAGTGACGTTTTCCTCTTGAGTCCCACCCATACTTTCCTGTAAAATGGGTGACTCTGTTTCCAAACCAAAAGTAGACGTTGGGGTCTGGTCAAGAACCAGGAATCTTAAAGCATGGATGTTTCTCAGTGGTTGGATGGATATAAGTCCTGATAGACCTGAAGTAATTCGGTGAAATACAATCTTACTTCATTTTATTCTGGCAAAGGTATGGGGCAAAATCAGCATGTTCCTCAATCTCTTATGTATCTTGTGTCTGCTGACGGGTTTTAGTTTGGGGTTTTTCAGTTGAAAGTTTACTTATATAGCATAACATTTATCCAGTTGAAAGTATAAAATTAATTACTTTTATTTGCCAATTTGTAATCCAACACCACTGTCTAATTCTGGAAGATTTTTGCCCCCAAACTTCCATTAGCAGCGTCTTCCTTTTCCCAGCTTCTGAAAAGCACAAGTTAATTTTTTTCTGAGAGCCTATTGCTCACACTTCATTGACTATTGCTCACACTTCATAGACGATTGTTCATACTTCGTAGACTATTGTTCACACTTCATTGACTATTGTTCACACTTCATAGACTATTGTTCACACTTCATTGACTATTGCTCACACTTCATAGACTATTGCTCACACTTCATAGACTATTGTTCACACTTCATTGACTATTGCTCACATTTCATAGACTATTGCTCACATTTCATAGACTATTGTTCACACTTCATAGATTATTGTTCACACTTCATGGACTACTGCTCACACTTCATAGTCTATTGTTCACACTTCATAGACAATTGTTCACACTTCAAAGACTATTGCTCACACTTATAGACTATTGTTCACACTTCATTGACTATTGTTCACACATAGACTGTTGTTCACATTTCATAGACTATTGTTCACACTTCATAGACTATTATTCACATTTCATAGACTATTGTTCACATTTCATAGATTATTGTTCACACTTCATAGACTATTGTTCACATTTAATATATTATTGTTCAAACTTCATAGACTATTGTTCACACTTCATAGACAATTGTTCACACTTCATAGACTATTGCTCACATTTCATAGACTATTACTCACATTTCATAGACTATTGTTCATACTTCACAGACTATTGTTCACACATCATCGACTTTCTCACATTTCATAGACTATTGTTCACATTTCATTGACTATTGTTCACATTTCTTTAGTATCTGGCTCCATTCATTCAGCCTGTTTTAAGTTTCATCCATGTTGTAGCATAAAATAGTACTTCAGTGCTGAGAGCAGTAGTCCATTGTGTGGATATGCCAAACTATATATCCATTCACTGTTTGATGGGTATTTGGATTAGTTCCACTGTTTTTTGCTATTACAAAAAAATGTTGCTATGACCGCTCACGTTCAGGTTTTTTGTTGACATATGTATTATAACCCAGATATTGTTCAAGAATACACAGCAAAGGCTCTTCTGTGAAGGGTTGTCTGCAGCAATGATTCCTTGAAAGGCTGCCTTGGTTGTCCTGATGCATTGTGGGTAGAACTTGCTGGATGCATGAGATGTCATGGTCAGGCAGGCCCCCAGCTAGCACTATGTCTCTTCCCTGTCACTCTGTCTCCAGGGTACCCATCTAGTCTTTCAGTGACTCATGGCAAGCATGATTGCTGGGTGCTCAGGTAAGAGTTAACTTTGTTTGAGAAGTCTGCCTCTGCTGCTGAGCACCTTGGACAAACTTATCCTGTCCCTGAATTTCACATGCTTTATCTGAGTGTCAGCAATAATAATAGCCACCTCGCAGAATTCATCTGATGGTGAGAGATAAGGCCCATGAGGTACATTCTGCTCTCAAAGCCGGGACTCAGCTAACATATGTTTATGATATTGATAATTGCTCTGTGCAGTATGACAGTTGAAGACATTGAGGGCACAGATTAGGGGCAGTGTGGCACCAAGATCTTTAAAAGACTTCGCTACTTTGGAGAAGTTTCACCATTCCTTTCACAATCCCTGGGTTGGTTTTCTAGGGATGCCATAACAAAACACCACACAGAGACGTGGTGAGCTTGACCACAGAAACATATTGTCCGGCAATTCTGGAGGCTGGGTGTCCAAAATCAAGGTGTCAGTGTGTTCAGGTTCACTTGAGTCCTTTCTCCTTGGCTTGCAGTTGAATGGTCCTTGCTACCCCAAAGGCCTTATTTTAATTCCTCCCTCTTGAAAGTCACTATATCCAAATATCACCATAGTCTGATGTGAGGTTAGAGGTCAACATGTGGATTTTGGGGCAGGACTCAGTGTAGGAAATAGCTGGGCAGTGTCTGTGTTATCCTACAGTGGGAACAAAAGAGAAAGTCTAAGCCTTGCTTACTGAAGCCCAGCTTTTTGAAGAGACAGCCCAGTAAAAAGATAATATATGTCTTTTTTCCACTTGCCCACTGTTCCTGGCCTCACAATTGAACATGCGATCTTCACAAATGTGTTATTAAATATACATTAAATATGTTGGCCATCGCAGAATCATAGTTCAGTCAGATGAGATGTTCCTTGCCTTTGTCAGCTAAGAAGGAAAACTTATGGATTCTATTTGGAAACAGGAAATGTGTAAGCGAGATAAAATTAGTGAATAATTGAGATATATATTGTCCTATTTATTTGTGTGTGTGTGTGCGTGTGTGCGTGTGTGTGTGTGTGTGTGTGTGTGCAGGTGCCTGCCACACTTGCCACTGCATGCATGTGGAAGTCAGAGGACATTCCCTGGCAGTCAGGTCTCTCCTTCCACCATGTAGATCCTGAGAGTTGAACTCAGATCATCGGGCATGGTGGCAAGCACTTTTATCTTCTGAGCCATTTCAATAACCCTGTGCTTGTTTTTAGGTTTCTGTCTACTCCATTTTCCTAACACAGCTTGTCAACCTCCAATAAAGCCAGCCAGGGACTGTCCCAAGCTCACTGAATATCCATTTGCTCATGTTCATACCTGTCCTACCCCTTCCACACTCTCCTTCCATTTCCTGTTTGTGCTCTGTTTTCCAAGGCGAAACAATAAAGGCATGAAGAATTATTGAGTACCAATGGAGTCGGGCAATGATTTAACACTGTATGTGTGTCCTCATTGGGTTCTCACAACAGCTTGATTTTGCCTTATTTGTGGATGAGGAACCTGAGGTCCCAAGGTGGCTCCAAGCTTAGGAAGGCAGGGGCTACGGTGGCTGCTGTTAGCCTGGTATATGGTTCTTTAGGAACAGTGCATGAGAGGAAAGCTGGGTGTCTGTGACCTGTGGCAGGTGCAGCCTCAGGAGCAGGAAGTGAGGGATGCAGAGGCAGACAGAAGAAGCTGAGCAAGGATATGCTTTGTGCCAAGTGAGCTTCAGTGAGACCTCCCTAGTAAGCCCCCAAGTGCACATTATCCTCACAGAATTACCTCTGCCTTGAGTCATGGGACTGACATTTTATCCTGAGTCAGTTATTTCCAGGTTGCATGGACGAGCCCTTATGGCTATGACAATACCGACCGATGTACGTTTGACACCAAAGACGGAGGCAGAGAAGTTAAGAATCTCCAAGCTAATCTTCAGCAGATAATATTGCACTGAGCAGCACTTATAGAGTAACAAGGTATTTTTGTGAACATTGTAATCATCATCGCAATAACCTTATGGAGAAGGTGACAAATTTCCTTATCCCTGTTTGGTGGGGAAAGTTAAGGGTTATGACTGTAGAATACGATAGCATGGACCTTAAATTTACTTCTCGGCTAAGACTGGGTGGTCCTCCGAGTTCAGTATGTTACCTGGTGGGATGGATGTCACAAAGGACATGAGTACCCATATAGTACGACTAGTCCACATTTGCCCAGGACTTTTCTGGATTTAGAGCTCTAAACCCCACTTTCAAGGTAACCTAGGACTACCAGGCCCAGCACCTGAAGTCTGCAGTGCTCAAAGATTCAAGGAAGTTTTCTCATTTTAACTTCTTTTAAGAACAGGAAAAAAATGCAACTGTAATAATGATGACCATAAATACTGCAGCCGGTCCTAATTGTGGTCATGCTGACATAGTCATTAAGGACCTGTTTTCATTTATTTATTTCTTATGTGTGTCTGTGCATGCTTGTGCACATGCGTGGAGGCCAGAAGATAACTTTGGGAGTCAGTTCTCTCCCTCCGCCCATTTGATTGCAGATTATGGGGCTTGAATTGGGGTCATGTGGCTTGATGGCAATGGCCTTTACCTGCTGAGAAATTATGTTTGCTCCCGGCAAATATATTTTTAATTCTTATATAATAAATATAAGAAGAAGCTTCTGGGGGACAGCTTCAGACATGGAAGAACTGAGATTAGGGTCATATTAAGCCCTTTACACCTTAATAATGGTGGCTGGTCATGGCTAAGGAACTTGGAGATTTCCCCAGGGATGGTTGTTGAAAACCTCCAGCGTTTCTTAGATCTGGAATTTCTGTGCATCTTCCTGCTTCCCCTCTCAAGACACATCAGTTGCCTGGGTTACTTTGATTTTAGAAGGCCATCCCCTGTGCTGTGAGGCTAGTACAATGTCTCCTTCTGTTCATTTGCCATGACCAGACCCTTATCTGTCTCATTGTGCTTCCTCTGCTTCTTGCTCAGGGCCAGGCACAATACAGGTGCTCAGTGGCCATTCATGGACTGAAAAAATGAATCAATTGAAAACTGAATTTAATTAATTGCTTATTTTATAGCCCTGTGGATGTGAAACACTCTAAGCCTCATTTTTTCCATGTATAAAATAAATTTTAAAAAATTCCTTGGAACAGATATACCCTCAAATTCTTGGAAGATACTTTATGTAACATTTGTTATACTTGTAGGCTTTGCCACTATCATTGAAAAATGTATCTTAGCAATTAAATTGCTCCTTGAAGGTTCTTAATATCATCACTTTATTTTCTGTCATCCCCATTTTTTTTTAAATTTTAGATCTTCACTAGAATCCAGCATGTCGAATTTTTCTTCGAGAAAAAAGTCTCCTACTAGAAATGGTAATACAGATATTTACTAAAATATTATAAAAACCCTATAAATATAAGAAAAATAACTCCTAGATCATACATTTTACTATAGATATCTGTTGTTTACAATGACCTTATTGTATTAGCTTTGCTTAAGTTAGGTATCTTTTTTTTTTTTAAGTAAGAATGAGGGATGGGGAGGGTAATGTGATATAGATGTAGTACTCATATGTGAAATTCTTTAAAATATTGAAATACATTTTTAAAAATGTTGTAGTTTCTACTTATGTCATTATAATTGTTTTAAAGGTCACTATAAATGTCCTTTGGAGGGAGATATGTGCCCTGGTGCCTGTGTAATCAATTTATAGTGTGTTTCTAAGGAACATTGCTATTGAGCAGAATATGTTGGCCACTTAACCCTGGCTGCATTTGTCTCAGCCTGGTGATCTGCATTCTCTGGGTCCCAGATGGGGCCTCCTGAGCTGCACTGGCAGTTTCAGTTGGCACCTGAGCAGTTTTATTTGTTATCTTTGGTGCTGGGGTGTGGGATTTGTTCTTTCTTGCTGAGGCACCCTGCTGCTAGACTTGCCAGCCCAGACAAGGCCAATGAGATGCTCTCTCAAGACCTTCTGGTGAACGCCCCACACTCAGACTCAGCTTCCCTCTGCAGCAACTGTTTGTGTTTCTCTTGGTAGATGTGAAGAGCACCCAGGGGGCTGCACTGAGACAACAGGGCTTTCATGATGTGAACAAAAGAAGGGCTTTCTTGCAGGATAACAGCTGGATAAAGAAACGCCCTGAGGAGGAAAAGTAAGTGTGGTGAGGGAAGGATGGATGGATGTGTAGATGGATGGATGGATGGATGGGTGGATTGGTGGATGGGTGGGTGGATGGATGGATGGATGGGTGGGTGGATGGATGGATGGATGGGTGGGTGGATGGATGGATGG